>NKZI01002458.1:491-122363 GCA_002370645.1 Metschnikowia sp. 00-154.1 | reverse complement strand
GCCTGGTAAGATGAATCCCCAGGGATCCCTCTAAGGCATATTATAGTATTCGAATATACAACTGATATAACTTTGTTTCACAAATTCCAAAGTCCTGCTTAAGTTCTAACATACATGGTCTAAAGTAATCAAAGTAAATGCTATTCATTATTCATAATATCTAAAGTTTAATCGAATCACTTAAACGACTCTCAATTCAATGGAGGTTCCGCCAGTGCAGTCCTTGTTGGACAAAGATAACTCATTTCCAGATGGACATGCGTTCCATGCAGTGTTTCCATTGTAAGCCAAGTGTCCGTCCTTGATGGAGAAGCCAGTGGTGGCAGGTTGACGGCCGAAAGGTGCCACGTCTCCCAACTCACCGGTGTTTTGATCCAAGTTGATACCTCTTCCGTTTTGGTCAAACAAGGTGGTCTTGTCCTCACCAAAAGTCAATTGCAAGTCCTCACCTTGGTCTCCACCAACGGAGAAAACGTGTGGGTGGCTGTCGACCTTCTTGATGGCTGCGTTCTGCACATTGGATCCGGAGTGGATAGCAATAAGTCCGAACTTTCCGTCCTTACTCTCTGCTTTGGGCTCAGTCTTTGGGGAGTCGGTCTTCTTTGGGCTTTCGGTGGTGGTGGTTTCAGTCTTGCCCTTTGGAGTCACATCGTCCACCTTCTTGGAATCCATGATTTTGACGGCAACACCCGTGAAGTCGGAGTCACTCTTGTCAAAAGCAATCTTGTTGTTCTCAACACCAAAACCACTGTTCAGGTCGTGGGCCAAGTAGTTGTCCTTGATGGAGTATCCCTTCTGGGCTTTGTCGGACAAAGTCACATATCCATCAGATCCAATGTTGACGTATTTCTGAGAGGCAGTATCAACTAAAGATCCATCGTCATTCAACACCAACTTCAACTCGGTTTTTCCGTTAGGAACAACATTGTTACCATCAGATCCCAACAGAGCATATTGGTATTGGGAACCAGATCTAATAAGCACAGGGCTGATGGATTGACCAGCAAGTGCCACGGCGAGGATGCTCAAAAATGGAAGGTATTGCATTGTAGATTATTCTAGTTTGTATTTTTGGGTTGTTTTTGGGTTTTATTTGTATTGGTTTGTGATGATGATTAAAAATGAAATCACTGAAGATTGATCTGGTTTATATACTTTTTGCAGCGGTCTAAAAATATCGTCGATGCTTAAAAATAGTATCTCATTGCATGAATCGATGCGCGATGACGTCGTGGTGACAGAAAACGATCACGAAGCCTCATTTCTTATACGAAAAAAAGAAAAAAAAAGGAAGCCTCGGTAAGAAGACGCATAAGCCGAGAATGATTAGAATAATCAGAATGCTTAGTAAAATGGGGCAAAAAATGGGTGAGTAAAAATAGAAGTATGAGAACTTTTAGTGCAAGCTAGGAAAGTGCAGTCCATCTAGAATGATAGCTTCATACCGACACCTACACCGATACACTACACCGATACACTACACCAATACACTACACCAATAAACCTACATTAATACACATACATTAATACACATACATTAATACACATACATTAATACACATACAATAATACACATACAATAATACACATACATTAATACACATACACTAATACACCTAAACAATAGTACCTGATTTTTTGTTCTTCCCCTCGAACTCGGAATATACTTGGGTGCCTGCAGATCCAATATCCAGGAAGTGTGGAGAGACTTAGCAATAGACGCATACTAAAAATGGCTCGAGGTCATCACCTCTGTTGGACATGCGCACTCAGCTGCCAATGAGAAGTCGCGCATAAATTGGTTGGTCTGGTAGCAAACATGGCATCAGGAACAACCCCACCCAAAAAGTAGCACAAAAATAGGAGTAGCGTTGTGTAGGGATAATTTTTGTTGTGGCTCTAAATCTGGAGTGTTACAGCTTCTTGAAACATAAGTACAAAGAATTTGCCACTAAGCTTGTGGAAAAGGTGTGGAGAAGGTGTGTATGGGTGTTATGAGCACTTGGCCCTGAATCCCGCACCGTGCCTCTGAATGCCACACATAATAAACAGTTGCCGTGTAAAACTCGGGGTATTCTTTTAATAGACCTTGAGTAAAGTAGCCTTCTAATGTCAAGTCGGTTCTTTTTCTGGTGTACGAGTCTATCCAATTTATATTGGAATTTCCCCCGATATATTGGCTAGCCGAGACAACTCTCAGACAATCCACCATTACTCCTACCAGAGCCAAGTACACCAAGGAGTCCAGAGGATACTTTAGGGTTTCTACTACGGATACTAATATGGAGTCTACATTTAGAGATCCTGTTAAGGTATCGCCTCGTATTCCCACTACTACTACCCAAAATTTCAAACCAGGTGCAACACGCAATGGGTTGCTCTGTGGGGTATTTTGGGTACCAGGCATGACTGCTCGGAACGAAAAATTTGCACCCATTCCTGCACACCCATAGCATGTTCAGGACCAACCGAATACATCGAACTCAGCACACAGAAAGCAATAGGTCATAAAATTGAGGTATTAGAGTTATGAAGAGCTGGTCCCATGTATTGTGAGGTACTGGTGTATACTAACGGGCTTAAATCGTCATCATTGCTCATTGAACAGTACTTCCACTGAATGGGTTATTTCTACCTTTCGACAAATTCATGTTCCAAGGCCCCATTGCTATATTCAAATGATGCATTTTGTGCTTTGACTTTGTCTTTGTATTTGAACAGATTTTCTGGCTAAAAAGTCTCCAGAAAGGACTCTAGGGGTCCCGAAATAGACATCCGCTCTCGGCTAAACCCCTCACTTTCATAGCAGGCTCGCTGATATTGTTTAGAAAATGTAGGTGTCAAGCCCACGAGTTGTTGAGCTTTTAATTCCGCCCTCGTATTCAATTATTGCTTAGAAAAGCAAGCTATACCGCGAGGTCCAGTGCCCTTACATGGAATAGTAAGTATGGTCCGCAGGGAATTCTCACCCAAAGTTTCAGGAGACGTTTCAGGGGTCAACATTTTCTTGACTGATCAATCCAAAGCCTTCATAGTATGTAATAGATGCGAGTCTTGACTTCTCAAATATAGTGGTTTTCCAATTATAGTATGTTCGAGGATAAGTGAGCTCGGAACTTCTGAACAAAATGAAACCACCTGTTCAGAAAAAGCGTGAAAAAGAAACACTCGTGAGACCTTCAGAATCAGACACTTGATGTCCTTTTACTTTTCTGTAAATGTAAGCAATTTAGCCGAATATAGTAATAGATCATCTAACTAGAACTAAGGTGAGGATATTACAAAAAGTTGTTTTCGTAGATAAACCGGCCTGCGGAGCGTGTTGCTTTCATCTCGGGCTAAGCTCCCAACCCCATAGTAAAGATACAAGAGTATTAGCCAATGGTATACTCAACCCAAAAGATATTTTGCCACAATGAAATAGCCACTTTACACCGAATAGTTGCAAATTTCAAACAATACAATCTCCGAGCATGATCTCTATGGGGTGCAAATATGCAAGCGTTTTTCCGGTGTGCTGTAGAATCTCCGTGTGCGTTTGTATATATTGTTATGCGAAACTCCGAGCGCCTTTGTTTTGGTCACGTGCAAGCGTCCCGAAAGACGAAGATGTCCGCGGGTTCCCCCCATTGGGATAAGTCCGCATACAGGGTGTGTCCAAAAAGGGAAATCTCCGGATTGCCTTCGGGGAAAGATTCGTGATTCTTCGAGGCTCACATTCAGGGTTTACCCCAAAAACGCAATGTTGCACACCTCATCTCCGTTATCTACGTCAAGTCAACTCTAATCTAATCTCCGGGCCTCTATTTAAGGCTGCAAAATCAACCGTAGAAAACTAATTTTTATATCTTCACAACACACTACAAAGAAAACAACAACTAAATAATCATCATGTATCCAGAAACTTTTCAAGGTATTGGTCTCACCGGATCCAACAGCTGGAAAAACCCCGAGAGATTCGAGTTCGTCCCAAAGCAATTCAGAGACTACGATATCGACGTGGAGATCGAAGCTTGTGCCATTTGTGGCTCTGACATCCACCAAATCTATGGTGATTGGCCAGTTCCTTTCACCCCTCTTGCAGTGGGCCACGAAATCGTGGGGACTATTGTCAAGATCGGCCCCAATGCCAAGAAGGGCTTGAAGTTGGGAGACCGTGTTGGAGTCGGTGCCCAGGCCGACTGTGACGACACTTGCCAGTCTTGCCAGAAAAAGTACGAGAACAACTGTAAGAAGATCGTGCCTACATATGCTGCTGTGTACCCTGAGACTGGGGAAGAAGCCAATGGAGGAAACGCTTCACACATCAGAATCAACTCCAAGTTTGCTTTCAAGATTCCCGAGTCTTTGGAGACTAAATACGCTGCACCTCTTTTTTGTGGAGGAATCACTGCATTCTCCCCTCTTTTGGCTGCCAAGGTTGGAAAGGGCACTCGCGTGGGTATTTCTGGCCTTGGAGGAATCGGTCACATGGCTGTTCTCTTTGCCAAGGCTCTCGGAGCGGAAGTCACTGCCATTTCCAGAAACAGCAACAAGGAGAAGTTGGCCTACGAATTGGGTGCAGACCATTACGCAGCCACCGACGACCCAGACTTCGATGCCAAATTCGCCGATACTCTTGATGTGCTCCTCAACACAAGTTCATCATTCTCTGGCTCTTCGTTCGAGAAGACCTTGAACATGCTTGTTGCTAGAGGCCAGATGATGTTCATCACCGCCCCACCTGCAGGTGAGAACCTTAATCTTGTACCCGTGCCATTGCTTTTCAAGAATCTCTCTGTTTCCGGGTCTTTGATTGGGCCCCCTGACGAGATCCAGTACATGTTGAATTTTGCAGCCGAACACAACATCAAGCCATGGGTGGAGTGTCTTGACATGAATGAAGAGAACTTGGCCAAGGCTTGGAAGAGAACCCATGAAGGTGACGTCAAGTTCAGATTCAACATGGTCAACTACAAGAAGTGCTTCCAATAGATTTTTGAGCTTTCAGTTTTTGAGCTGTCAGCTTTTGAGTTTAAATGACGTGTTTATATTTTTGGAACATAATCAACAACTGAAAAACTCTACCAAGCCGATTCGCAAAAAAGCGGACTATGTGAAAGAGAGGATTCTCACCGAGTAAATCAAACTAGACTTTAATTCCACCAAACACAATATAGCCGACATGTTCACAAAAGCTCTTGCAGGGGATAGACTTATTCACTTATGCGAGCTTAGTGGTTTCGGAAGTACAAGTCAGAATTATGAAGCGAGTGGTGTTGGGTTTACCATAGGTAGTGCCCTAGTCAGTAATTTAAAAGGGAGAGTATAACATAGCAGGGACTAATTGGGTACTACTCTAACTAGTACTGTCACCACTACTGAATATGTGCTACTACTATATGACTATACTAGTGTAATAAGTGGTGAGTGAACATAATTGATATTTTCTGGATCCCAAGTCACCTCTAGATTTAGTCTATAGGAATAATCTCAATCACTGCACCATATATATATCAACTAGATCAAATATCTAGTATTAAGTACAATACCATTGTAGAACTTGTAGAATTGCAAGCGTTAGTAGAACATATTACTGAGACTTATAGGGGCACACTCGAAACATTGGCGTCGGTGCAGGTTCCCCTCACGACCCCGCTTCTTTAACTATATAAGACTGAAGCCCCGGTAAATTAAATTTAGTTTTATATACCCTTATTATCGTGTGCCATCCACAGTGAGCTCTGACGGAATTTGGTGCCCAATGTGAACTGTGGAGATGCGCGCATACCGTCTTTTGATCTTGCAATATTTCGCAATCTGGGGTATCATGGGCCACACCACCGCATACCACCCCACCCCACACCTTACCTACACCAAGAGATACATCAAAAAAGAAAGAAATAAACAAAAAAAACATCGGGATAGAGTAGAGCATACCAAAAATTTGGAATCACTAAAATATGTTTTCGAAATCAGAACCCAATAACGACTTGAACAGTCTAAATCATGATTATCCTGCATATAACAGGCGTATCGCATCTGACTGCGCGCTGTGGCTTCTACTCCACAGTCTAATAGACCATCGTCATCACGCAATCCCATCCGTTTCATTTCCTTATCTCGCTTTTGGCAGCAAACCAAACCCCTGGACCTGGATACAGTCAAACGGCAAGACTTCATCCACAGTGAGAAATGGGTGCGACTTATGGCACAATTTTGCACCCATCTAGCCCGGGCGCAAGCTGATGCCTACTTAAGTGTATCCATGGTCCGGGAATGTGATTTCTTCGTAGACTTAAACCAACACTAATTACACCAAACTCTTCATGGGATATTTGGGAGTTACTGCCAGCCCCAGAGAGGGCGATCGCCTATTGGACAAAGGGAAAAACAACGTCAACGTGGACCAAGCTTCCCTCTCCAACTCTGACAGCGAGAGTCTTAGCTCATCCAAGAATCCCTTCCTGGATCCGGCCACTGCGTCCTACTATAGTAAAGTCTATGAAGATTGCCAGTACGAGTGTCGTTCAGCTTTCGACCCCGAGTTGGAATGGACGGCAGAGGAGGAAAAAAAGATCATACGCAAATTGGACTGGAGAGTGGCCCTCACGGCTTGTATTTTGTTTCTCGGTTTACAGGTTGATAGAGGAAACTTGGCACAGGCCGTGGCCGATAACTTGTTGGACGACTTGGGAATGACTACCGATGACTACAACCTCGGAAACACGCTTTTTCTTATTGCGTTTTTGGTGGCCGAGATCCCTTCGCAGCTTCTTTCCAAAGCAATTGGCCCTGATATCTTCATCCCTATCCAAATGGTATCGTGGAGTGTTGTGGCAACCTGCCAGGCTGCCATGAAGAATAGGACTGGTTTCCTCATCACAAGAGTATTGATAGGTGCTTTGGAAGGTGGCTTTATTGCAGACTTGGTGTTGTGGCTCTCGTACTTCTACAAGTCCAAGGAGCTTCCCATCCGGCTCTCGTTTTTCTGGACCTCGCTTTCCGTGACCCAGATCCTCACTTCTCTTCTTGCTTTTGGTATCTTGCGGATGCGGGGCATCCACGGACTTGCTGGATGGAGATGGCTTTTCTTGATTGAGGGCCTCATCACCTTTTCCATTGGCATCTGGGGCTTCTATGCCATGGTTCCGTCTGCAGTCCAAACCAAGAACAAATTACATCCAAAGGGCTGGTTCAACGAAAGAGAGGAGAAGATCGTGGTCAACAGAGTCTTGAGAGACGATCCCTCCAAGGGAGACATGAACAACAGACAGGGTCTCTCCCCAAAAATGATCTTCAAGTCCTTGCTAGACTACGACTTGTGGCCCATCTACATCATTGGCTTCATCATCTACATTCCCATGAGTACCATCCAGCCATACATGACGTTGACAATGAAGCAGTTGGGATTCTCCACGTTCAACGTGAACCTCTTGAACATTCCTCAATTCGCCATTCACATTGTGCTCTTGCTTTTTATTACGTGGTTCTCGGAGCGCGTCAACGAGCGGTCGTTTGTTTCCTTGGCCTTGCCGTTGTTCACCTTGCCTTTCTTGGCCTGCATCAGATGGTGGAAAGGAAGCATGGTGGAGGCTTGGCCCACGTGGTTCTTGGTGTCCATGGTTTTGGCCGCTCCATACGTCCATGCCATTTGTGTTGGCTGGGTGTCGAGAAATTCCAACTCCATTCGGAGTCGATCTATCTGCTCGGCTGTATACAACGTCTTTGTCCAGCTCGGTAATATTGCTGCCAATAACATCTACAGAGCCGATGACAAGCCTCACTACTACAGAGGTAACCGGAACCTCTTCATCGTGAACCTTGTGGGAATTCCTCTTCTTCTCTTGACCAAGTACTACTACGTCACCAGGAATAAAAAGAGAGATGAGATTTGGAACAAGATGACCCCTGAGGAGCAGGAGACGTATATTTTGACCACCAAGGACGAGGGTAACAAGAGATTGAACTTTCGCTTCGACCATTAATATTTATCCAACGGCTAGTATTTAGCAGACGGTAGTATAACCTATCAATATTCAATCAAATATTCTATATACTCCCATACCAATCACTGCTGAAGTTTGCTTGGAGATAAGTCTCTCACTTGAACTCATTTAAGGGATCATAAGTCTTTCAAATTCACTAAGAATCACTCACTCAAAGCTCCGAGAGTTGTCTGGAAATCTCTCACTTAAAGCTCACTCTTGATGGAAATCACTTCACTCTGCGAGGACATTGAAGATCTAGGAGGAGAAGACTTGGAGTCGTCTCTCCATGAAGAACCCTTCAACAACACCAAAAGAGAAAGCACCAAACTGATCACACAGGACATGGAGATGGCCAAAAAAGCATAGAAGTAGCCGATTTTCAGCACCAAAGGTGCAATGAAAGCAGTGAAGCCTGCAGCCCCGATGTTTCTCAACATATTGCCAAAAGCAACGTATGAGGCCAGCTGTAATCTGGTCAATTCAGACAAGTAAGTGGTATTGGTGATTAACACTCCAGACAACGAGAAAGACAAGATGAACGATAAGATCATCAAGCAGCTCACGTGGTAGTGTTTTTCAGCAACCAAGCCAAAGAGGATCAACGATAGAAAGACAGGAACAAGGCACAAGACCTGGATGATGAAGCGTTTTTCGGGACCCACATCTTGATCATACCGTTTCCGGATCTTATCAGACATAGTTCCAAAAATCATGGAGCCTCCAATTAATGCACATCCTGGAGCCAAGTAAGACAAACAAATTTGAATGCCGTTATAAGCGTAAACGGAATTCAAGGCAGCAGCATAAGTCACCGAGGCAGCATAGAAGCACGAGAAAGCCAACGCTCCACTCACCGAGCAGCACAAAACTGGAAGGTTCAAGCAAAGACGCAAGTAGAGAAAGATATCGGGCTTGGCGGGCTTGGGGTATTTTCTGGAGTTGACTATCTTTTTCTGGTACAAGATGGGCTTCACCAAAACCTTGGTAGATACTTGTCCGCCATTACCAACGAGATAACGAAGAGTCTCAGGCAAGAGAAACACCACCAGCACAAGACTGGCGAATCCCAAAACGGCAAGAATCACAAAGCAGATTCTCCAGCTCACCACAGCTCCAGCTATACCCAACATAGGACCCAAGATGGGCCCCAATTGCGGACCAGCCATGAAGTAAGAGATATATCTAGCTCTATCGCGAGGCTCGGAGATATCTGCTATAGCACCAATCCCCACGGCCACATTGGAAGCTCCAATTGCTTGAAATACTCTAAGCACATAGAGACTGACGATGTTTGCAGGAAGAACAGCCAACAAGATGTTGGTGGTGGTGTATATAGCACCAGAGAGCAAGAGCACTGGTCTGCGGCCAAAGCGATCGGAAATAATCGAGAGAAGAAGCGGAAAAAAGGCAAGCACAAACATGAACACCGACACGGTACCATTGATGGCTTGTTTAGAGCTAGAGAAGGAGACCTGGAACGATTCAATGAGTGGGATGTAGATGTTCCCTGCCAAAGGGCCCAAAAACCCACAAAGCGTCACCACAGGTATAATCAACATGCGTCTCATTCCAAAAGCGGAATAAACTTCGGGGAGTTCCCCAGTGGTTTCATTTTCATTTTCAACTGCCTTATCCATTGTGTGATTTGCTAGAAAGAGAAATAGTGAGGGGAAACCCTTGGCTTTATAAACGCTTTTTAAACCACTCGCTTTTTTTTGCACCTGCTGCTAATTCCTGTACATACCGCGCAGAAGTTTAGTCGTGCGCCTAATTTACTCGTGCCTGACATGTACCCCTGCTTAGTTGTACTTAATATTATGCTGGCTAGGGTCTTCTTATTATGCTAACTAATATACTAGCTATTTTTTGTCTCTGACCACTGTAAATACATACAGATACGGATATACCGTATGATACTCTATAGTACTATGATACTCTATAGTACTATGATACTCTATAGTACTATGATATTCTATAGTACTGTGATATTCTAAAGTACTGTGATATTCTATAGTACTATGATACTCTAGTATTGTGATACTCTAGTATTGTGATACTCTAGTATTGTGATACTCTCACTCTAAACTCTATGGTACTATGATAGTCTAAGCTCTATACTATGATTCAACAATATTCTTAAATACTCTTTTGGCATAGATTAGTCCTGCTTGATGGCTGGTACGGTACCCGGGATCTTACTCATGCGTAAAGTCAACTGAACAGGCCACACGGGCCCCATGGGCGTAAGGCGCTCTTTCCAATTGGGGTCCAAGCTGAACTCATACTTCTCGACAATCCGGATCACCGTGAGTTTTGTTTCTTGGAGCGCAAACTTCTCCCCAAGACACGCTCTATTTCTACCATGGAAAGCCGTGAGGTAACATTTACTCTTGCACAAGGTGTAGAGGGTACTGATCTCCTTTTCATCGCTTCCCCATCTCTCGGGAAGAAATGTATCTGGGTTCTCCCACACATTTCTGTCCCGTTGAATAAACAAGCTGTTGAGTCCCACATACACATTTTTGGGGATCACAATATCATTGCCCAAAAGCACCTCTTTTCTGGTGATTCGGTTCACAAGAAGCCCCAAAGGTGGGTACATCCGGAGGGTTTCGTACACCACTCCAAGCAAAAAAGGCAAGTTCTCCTTTTGGCTCTCTTCACAACGACTCAACTCTTCACGGAGTCTCTTTTGCACATCTTTGTGTTTGGCAAGCATGTAGAGAATGGACGTCATGAGGATCTGGGGGTTTTCGTGTCCGGCAATCAAGGCAATGATGGAGTTATCCATAAACTGCTCCTTGGTGATCTCACCGTTCTCATAGCCTTCTGCCAATTTGGAGCCCAAACGGCTGGTGTTGTTCAGGTCTCTCTCCAATAAGATTTGATTGATGAGTGTCCTCTTGAAAACCTTCACCTCCTCACGTGCGGCTTGTCTGCTGGGAAAAGGAATGTGGTCCAAAGAGGGGAAGTTCATGAAGCTAGGACGGAAGATTTGCTTCTTAAGGTACTTGACCCTGTCATGCACTGTAGCTCCGTAGGGTGTATCTTTCAAGTTGCAGCCAATCACACAGTCTCCAATATTGGCCAAGGAGAACCGTTGGATCATATCTGGTATAGGCACATATTTGGTCACCGCCAACTTGTCATCCAAGTTCTTAAGCAATACTTTAACATTTTCCTCAAGAGGAGCCAAGTCGGGAAACTTGATACTATCAGTGATAAGTTTCCGGTACTTTTTCCAGTTCTCGTTACCTGCAGAGATGATGTTATCTCCAAGGTATTGAGACATGACGGACTGAGGGATCTTTTCAAAGTTTCCACTTTTCTCGAAAATATCATTTTGCTTGAACATCTGGGCAACATAGTCTGGTCTGGTGACTAGCACGTTCCACCGTGACCCAAAGTACATCTTCACTGCACCATACTTTTCCAACTTGGCTCTGTAGTACTTGTTGAAGATTTTCAACTGGTCGGTTTCTTTGAAGATCGGAACAAATGCCACATAGAACGGAATGGTGGGGATATTTTTGGGGAAGTTCGAGGGAGGGAGCACGAGGTTGCGTATTTGCACCGCCACGAAGGCTAAAACACATAACACCACAATGATAGTAACTGACATTTTTGAGGGAAATGATTTCGAAGACCCCAAGCGAATTTGTGGACTGCCCGCATCTTATACTAGTCCAGAGTACTCTGGAGTTGCGAACGGGAAAATAGTCTGCGCCTATTGCCTATTGTTCTAATGGGTGCAAAATACCTGCCCTAAGCACCAAAAAAAAGGGCGCGCATCAGGCATAACACACCCTTCCTAATGCGGTAATTTTTCTCGGGTCACCAGAACCCAACAACGTCCCCTGTTTGGAAGAAACACGTTTTGTAACAAAGCGAATATTCAGTTGAACAGTGGTTCTATTTTGATGTGATTTGAGGTTGGAGGGAGCTATGAAAGGCTGGGTAAGGGTGTTCCGCATGTACGCCTCACATGCAACAATAAGCAGCATAACATTTTAAACCTCTCCACATTCCTATGCCATAAGTACCATGGAGAGCGAAAGTCAAGCATCAATAGCTTTCAAAAATCACTCATGGATCAGGAAGCTAGGAATGGGTATTGAAGACTCAATATAGTGTAAGAAGGGACTTCTACCTGCACACAAGAATCTAGAGAGCTTTTATACCTTTTTTTTTTTGTAGACAGAAACATGAAGGAAACCCCCTATTTATATATAAAGTCCACAAAGGCAGTGTTTTATATTTGAAACCACCATGTACGTATGACTGAAACATGTATGACTACTGAAACGGGTATGGCCGGTGATTCGCGGAGATCACTGCAACCAAGAGGGGCCGTGCCGCACAGACCGGCGATACGAAACTTCTTCCATGGATAAGTGCTTACTATTGTAGCCTTCCACATTAAGTGCAGGATATTATATACTACAGTAAACTGGCTGTAATACAGTAGTCTATCATTCACTTACTCAGTCCCGTTTAATCAGTGCAGTCTACTTAGTGCATTATTCAGTGTAACCTGATATTCTCTACGTTCATGTTTATTTATTATGTCTGAACACATTTAATACTACTGTGAATCCCCATGATCTGGTGAGGTCATACTGAACATGGACTGGTGGATACTATGTTCCTGAATATGAAGGGCGTCAAACGTGGACAGAAATAGTCGATAGTCGATAGTGATAGTAGATAGTCACGCGAATTCCGTGGCCAATTGCATCTGAAACTGCGGCTTGCAGTCTTCCAAATCCCCCCACTTGATGTAAAAAAAAAAAGAAAAAAGAAATTTCGAATTGAGTTTCGAGAATAAAAAAAAAATAAATTCCCAGGAGAAACAAGAGGAGCAGGGGGAGCTTCCTAATCCGGAATTAGGAAGCAGTATCCATACATTATCGGACCAGGTCTAAATGGAGTTAGATGCCTCGAGAATTCCGTTGCACGGTGCATACAAGTGCACCACATTGTAACAGATAACGATAAGGTGCGCTAGCATCCGGTGCGACATACCGGATTCAGAACCCGCATGTGGAGAAGCTTCTCCACCTTAAATAGACCATGATCTGCCTGGAGGATTTGTGGCCAAACCCCACTTCTTAAAAAACATGCTTTTTGCTTCCACTACAGAAGACGTCTACAACGCAGAAATCTTTGCTAGCTGGTCGGGCAAACTCGACGCGTATAGGGCCAAACTCGCTGCCGGAGTGAAGGACCCCTACAAGATCCCAGACGACCAATTGCCTCTGCAAGAAGAATTGGACAAGGGGATCAATGCGGTGGAATTTGGGGAGAAATTCGTCACAGAAGAGGAAAAATACATCACCGATATTCCGGGCGTGAAGCTCGCTGAATTGATTGCATGTGGAGAGCTTTCTGCCGTCAAGGTGTTCCAAGCATATGCTAAGCGTGCTACTATCGCACACCAATTGACCAATTGTGCCATGGAGCTCTTTATAGATGAGGGTTTGGAGCGGGCACAAGAATTGGATGCTTATTATGAGAAACATAAGAAAACAGTGGGTCCTTTGCATGGCTTGCCGGTGTCCTTGAAGGAGCACTATGACTACAAAGGAAAAGTGACCCATGCTGGATTTGTTTCTTGGGTGGATAAAGTGTCGCCCAAGAGTGCCAAGACCCTCGAGGATCTCTATGCCCAAGGTGCAGTGTTTTACATCAGAACCTCCGAGCCCCAGTGCTTGATGCACATCTGCTCCAACAACAACATTACGGGCAAAACCAGAAACCCTTGGAATACGTCCTTGACTCCCGGAGGATCTTCTTCCGGTGAAGGTGCTCTTGCGGCAATGAAAGGTAGTGTGTTCGGATTGGGAAGTGATATTGGGGGCTCCATCAGATGCCCTGCGGGACACTGTGGAGTATGGGGAATTCGCCCTTCGCAAAAGAGAATTTCTCTCAAAACAACATCTTGTGGAACAATTGAGCAGACACAGGAGACTGTGGTGGGAGTTTTGGGGCCTCTTGCTAGGAATGCAGAGGACATCAACTTGTTCATGAAAGCCACTCTCGATAAGGAACCTTGGAAGGAAGACGCAGAGGTCTTGCCTATCCCTTGGAGGGCTGAAGAAGATAAAGATCCAAAGTCTCTAAAAATCGCTATTGTCTACGATGATGGCTTCGTCAGACCCACTCCTCCAGTGACGCGTGCCTTGGAGGAAGCAACACAGAAGTTGAAGGAAGCAGGCGTGACGGTTGTGGAGTGGAAGAACATTGATGTGAAGGAAATTGTCACTGCTTGTTACAAGGGATACACATCAGATGGAAACTACTCCCAAAAGAAACAGCTTAAGGTTGGAGGCGAACCTCTTTTGAAGTTGACCAAAACCTTCCTCAGTGCTGGAAATGGAGACAAGGGACTCACGGGCCACGAAACGCAGCAAATCAACTTTATCAGAGAAAAAGGCCGGGCAGACTACTTGGACCAGCTCAACAGTGAAAACATCGACTTCATTCTTTCGCCTGTTTACGTTTCGGTGGCAGCAAAACCCGAGACCTCAACCTACTGGGGCTATACATGCTTGTGGAACATTCTCGACTTTCCCAATGTCGTGTTCCCCACTGGGCTTCATGTGGACGAGAAGCTTGATGCAGCCAAAAAAGACGTGGACTTTAGAAACGATATTGAAAAGTACGAATACTCGTTGTACACCGACGCCAAAGACTTTGTCGGTGCTCCTATCTCCTTGCAATTGACTGGTCGCAGGTACAACGACGAGAGTGTAGTAAAGGGAGCCAAGGCATTGCACAAGATTATTTCGGCATGAACACTAGATGATAACGAAATGCAAACGTCAAAAAATAAAAAAGACCAATATCAAAGAGAGAAGAAAGAATATACAGCTGATTGGTGTTGAGACCATTGGTGTTGGGATTATTGGCGTTGAGATCATTGACCTCAAGTGCATAGTTAGACCAGAGGAACCTCCAGGAAGATACACACACCATAAAAGCACTCAAAAAAACCAATATCAAGAAATACTGAAAAATTGAGTACCAGAACAGGTTGAACTGCAAGACATTCTGGCGTCTAGGTCGATGTCATAAGCCTCACTTAACACTTGTTTACTTATGGCATAAAACAGAACGTTTTCCTATCAAAGTGAAATTAAGCCATAATAACCACGCGTGGCCATCCAAACACTTTATAATAAAGAACACCAGAACTAAAATAAACAGTTAATGGTAGAAGATATGGATCTGTTGATCTGCTCAACTTGATTGTTGGAACACTCCCCTCATTAGTATTTTCCTGCATACAATCCCACATCACCATCGCGGACCTATTGATCTGAGTCTAGCTTCACTAATGAGTGCCTTTTCCGCCTTTGGAAAGAAGGTGGAGAAGACCTATTGTTTCCCAGAGCCTGGGAAGCTTCGGAAAAGTATCGTGTTCCACTCAAACATCGACTTGACACCCCAAAACTCCATCCATACCCCAGACTCCATCATTGTGGGGTTGAACTACCAAGACTACTTGCTCATTGAAGGATGCTACCGCTTGACCCTCCTCAGGGGACGGTGTCTTATCAATAGCATCCACCTCATACCGGTGGGCGAGACGTTCACCATTTTTTCAGACAATATCGAGTCCATTCCCACGATCTCAGTGCCAGATAATACGGGAAAAGAAACTGACAACAGCGGAGAGCACTGCCAGGTGTTGGCAGACTATGATATGTTGATTGAGCTTGGAAATGAGAATAACGGCATCTCCGAAGCATTTATGTTCAGCTCCCAGCTCATGGGTCTTCACCAGAGATATGGTAACTATACATTTAGAGCAATACTGCCTTCAGAAACAAACAAGAATCCCTCGATTCTCATACCCAACGAGATGACGCAAGCATTAAACCACATCTGTGATTTCATAGAGTCGGTGGCCGTTTATGGGGTGGCCAATAGCGGGAAACAGACCTTTGCCAAGGCTCTCATCAACTGTCTTCTTCTCAACAAGCATAAGGCCGTGACCTACGTTGACCTCGACCCCAGTGGGTCCACCATGGCACGTCCATACTCACTTTCACTTCGGATCTATAGTGAACCGCTTTTCGGGTCGTTTCATCTAATTCACCAGAGTGAATATGGCCATTTGGAGAAACACTGCTACTATGGCTATTCGCACTGCTACGAGATGCCCGATTTCTACATCACCCAGTGCAAGAGACTTATTGACCACTATAAGAAGCACATCAAGGCTCTTGGAATTCCGCTTATTGTGAAGTACCCTTCATGGATCAAAGGCTTGGGGAAAGAGGTGTTGGGCAGCATCCACAGCTACCTCGAGCCCAAAACCCTCGTCTACTGCAAACATGAGAATGCCATGGAGCTCCTTGGGTTCCAGCCACAGGCGTTCGAAGTGGAACATTCCGAAGCTGAGATGCTTGCTGCTTTCAAAAGTCCCCAGACAAAGGTGGTGAGTGGAGTGAGGAAGGGAATCGTGGCCACTAAAGAGGAGCTCCGAACCAGAAACACCCTTTTGTATCTACACCAGCGAGGTACAGAGTTTGACTTTGAGCATTTCCTCATTGACGAGTCGCCCAAAATGCTTCCGATGCACCATGTGAGTGCCATTAGTGTGCTTAATTTCGATACGGACGAGCCCATGAAGTTTAAAGAGGTGCAATTTCTCGCCGAGGCCACCGTAATGGGAGTTTTTGCATTTTCAGAGAATATCCAGCCCAAAATCCAAGGCAAATACCTTAATGGATCGGACTTTATCCTGATGGACCCGTTGTTCATTGGTCTATGTGTGATTCACTCAGTATCCAAAGAGTTCTTTTGCATTTACATGAATGATGAACAATATTTTTCGGACGAGATCACCCGGGCCTTGTCTCAAAAGAAAGCTATAGTGTTAGCAAGAGGAGAGGGCCAGATTCCCACCGGGGAGTTTGAGGCCCATGGCCAGGCCGGCACCATACCGTACATTGGCAATACTAAGCTTACGATTGGTGGCACATGGGAAGTCCGCAAGAACATTGTGCGGAAGACATTATAAATTATAGAGGGAGTGTTGAGTGTGGTGAGGTCACAGTACCTACTACTATACTGAGCTGTACTATACCGTGCTGTGAAATGTGAAAATGAATGAAACAAGACTCACACTGATACTGTTGCTTATACTGCATACTGGTAACCCTACTAGTTGTGCGAATAGAAAGTTCGAAAGACATGGTCAGTGAAGAATTTGGGGTATCGCATTCGCAGTCACTAGTGGTACAGGCATTTATGGTACAGGAATTTGAGTGAAATCCGCGTCCAGACACTACGTCATATACTATGTGCAGTGCACAAGCTACCCCCATTGAAGTACGAAAGCAAAAGCAATCGAAAAAGTCCATTCGATCTATTGCTTATACAATTCTATAACATCTACCTCGGATTCCCTTTTCCTAAACAAAATTTGTGGACCGTGCCTGGCAGAATGTACGGGTGTCCGTGGGGCCAGTCCTCGCGAAACAATCGTGGCCCCATTACCTCCAACGCATCACTCTTCCACTCCCATGAAGGTTTCAAGCATCTTAGCTCTTGTTGCGCCAGTGCTTGCTATTATCCCGGAAGCCCGTATAGTCCGAAATGATGAGGCCAATCCGAACTTGCGTCAGTCCTTGCCCAATTTGTTGAAGGTGGAGAGCAGGAAAGATTTCTTAGACAAGTGGGCTCTCGGAAATAACTTGGACTTCGAGTCCGGGCGTTTTACCGTCAAAAGAGACCAGGGCTCGTTGTGGTCCAAGCTGCCTTTAGCAAACTCCAAGGGTGAGTGGACCATTGACTTGGTTTTTAGAAACTCCGAGCAGGTGGACGTGGATGACCATTCCTACTACGACACCAATGGGTTGTCCTTCTGGTTGCTTGACTCGGAAGTGCCGAGCGATATCCTGAACTTCGGAGGCCCCAAATCCTTCGATGGATTGCAGTTTTTGATCAACAACAAGGATAACAGAGGCCTTAAGATCTTTGCCAATGACTATTCTAAGGAAATACACAACTCGGCCGAGGATGCCATTGGTGGATGTGACCTCAACTACTTGGACTCCATGGTGCCATTCACGCTCCGTATCTCCTACTCGTCGTCTAAGAAATGGCTTAAGGTTCAAGTCGACAACAACTTATGTTTCAAGACTGATGCCGTGTCGTTTGCCCACTTGAACAGGGACTTGACGTTTGGTGTTTCCGCTTCCGTGGACCAAACTTCTCAAGAATACTGGGAGATCTTGAAGTTGGATGTTGTGGAGGGCCTCACTTCCGATGCCATTGATGACCATGGTGTGGTGGAGGCCGGTGGAACTAAGGTGATTACCGTGACTCAAGTGGAGTCCAAACCAACCGGTGGTGCACTTGACGTTCAGAGTCTCATGGAGAGAATGTCGAAAGCAAAGCAGGAGATCTCCAACAGTGGCTACAGAGCCCCCAATTCCGGCAGTCAGGGTAACATTGACTTCAAGCCCCACTTGAAAGAGCTAGAACAAAAGATCGAGAATCTTTCTACCATGCTACAAAGCCTTCCGGAACTATTATCCACGTTGCAGACCGTGCAGCAAAACCAAATGGCTCAGTTAAAACTGATCCAGGACTTGCAAGCCAAGTACAATGGCTTTGAATCTTTGTTGGGATCCCACTACAAGGAACTCACCGAGGACTCTCGCATCAGCAACAAAAGAATGATGGACGAGGTTGTTCAACATCACTCCGAAACGAGTCAGCTTGTCAACAAGGTGGAACTGCTCATGAGAAACAACAAGGATATCCAAAGCCAGGCCATAGACCACAAATCGCAGAGCTCTGAATTTTTGGGTGTCATTGTCAAATGGGTCTTGATACCTTTGGCCATTGGAATCACTGCATTGATCATTGTGGTGTACCGGTTGAAGAAGGACATTAAGCATTCCAAACTACTTTAAAGGAATTGGGACACTCTTAAATAGCGATCTTTTATGAAATACATCGAAATGGATATCTGATTAGTTAAACTATGGGGTGTTGAATGATGAAAGTTTTTTTTTGTGGAAGATCTATGAGCGATCTTACTCCCATTTACGTGAAGGAGCTGTAGTTGCCGCTGCCCAAACTGGTGATGCTTGGGATTGGCTGGTTTTGCAAGTCCAAGATTTCAACATACGACTTGACCCCGTCTCCAATGATGAACCGGAGCTTGGAGCCGGAGTTGGACTCTTTGGCTTGGCCTTCCGTCATGATTCGGGCAATCAACTTGGTCTCGGGATTAGTCACATCAAGCTCCAAAGGCTTGGTATACTTCCAGGTGATCCGGTTGGTGTCTTTGTTGAATGCACCCTCAGGTTTGGACATGGCTGAAGTAGATCTGACCGAGGTGTCCAAAGCAGCAGAAACAACAAAGTTTTCTAGCTTAATAGACGAGCTGAACTCGGGGTTCAATGCTATCTTAATGATAAGACTGGCCTGGTGTTCCTCGAACTTCCATATCTGCTTGACCAACACTGGCATGACTTTTGATTCGATCTGGTATTTGATACCTCCCACTGTTCTGCCGTTAATTGCTGCGCTCTTCAATAAATAAGAATCCCCTTCTCCTTTGGTCATCACTTGCTCATTCAACAAGTACCTTGCAAACTTGGTTGGAATTTGGACTGGGAGTAGTTCTGGAGCTTCTGGAGAGTTCAAATTGAAAGCAATTTCACCTAGAACCTGTGATTTGGCAACTTCACCATCCACGAACGACGCATTGACAATCTCTGCAATCGAGGTATTCAATCCTTCCTTAATCTGTGACGTTGACGTGTTGAAATGCTGGAAGTAGTCTCTCTTAAATAGCGAGTTACCGGTAGTCTGACTCACTAACGACATCCTGTCTGCAGATTGAAGGTGAGGAATGTGGTCTCTGTAACTCTGGGGTTGTGCGGGTTCTCTGGAATACAACGAATCTCTTCTAAGATCTGGACCAGATGGGTGCACTTTTCTCGAAGGGGGTGGTGGGGGAGCCCGGCTGGAACCAGCAGCTGCAGTATTGGCTGCAGTATTAGCAGGGGCTGGGGCAGCATGTGTGGCTTCGTCTTTGTTCTCGGTTTGCTGAACAGGAGATGGGAGTCTTGGTGCCTGAGTAACAACTGGAGTATGTTGAGGTGTTGAGATGGATTTGGCCTCATCGCCAACTTCAAAGCTGTACTTTCCTGAAGACGTGTTTCTGGATCTCGAGTCGGACTCGGTATCCACTCTTGGAGGCTGTCCTAGTTCATGAGCGTTGAGCAAAGATAAACGTTTTCCCTCGGAATCCAAAGGTACATCACTCTCTTCATCGGATGAGTCGTACTTCACGAAGTTCGGCCCATTTTCGGAAACATCTGCAAAGGCAGTAGACTCAGAAGGCTTTTCGACAGCGCCGGGCGTTGAAGGCTTTAAGGGCTCTGCATACACAGAATTCATGAATTGTGGAGCCGGTGCTTGAGCCTCTTTCTTAGGGCTCTCGAAAACAGCATCCGTCGCAGGAGCAATGCTTTCTCCGACACCCAAACCACGAGCACTAGAAGGTCTTTCTGAGAAACCCTTTTCATTCAAGCTGGGGCCTCTGAGCTCAGGAGTTTGAGGCGTGGCCTTTTCTGGGGAATTGTTTGCAGTCTGATTCAAGGACAATGCAGAATCGTTCCTGTTCTTGGGCTTAGATGACCCGCTTCCAATGGGTGCATTATATAGCGAGTTTCTGTTGGAGCGGGAGACAAATGTCCCCTGTCTGGAAGGTAATGAGGATACAGAATCACTCTCTTGGATGGTTTCCGAATGGTTCAACGATGAGTTTTTCTTCTTGCGGCCGAAAATCGACCCCACCTTCAGTCTCAATTTGGAGTTTCTCTTTTCCTTAGCTGGAGTGGGCCCCGTGGACGCACTGGAAGATATCATGGATGCCCTGGAAGACTTAAGAGGAGCTGAGTTCTTGTGAGGAGGCGCAGCAGAGTGCTCAGACACACCTTTATTCCGACGTGGAGGGCTCTTGGTGTTGATAAAGTGGTCCCTGTATTTCAGCATCTCCTGGTCAATTTGGTACTCCTTCAAAATGAAATTCATGGCATTCTCGTTCTTGTCAACCAAACTGGAAGTTTTCGTATTGACGGTGTTCAAGTAGGTGATGAACGCATTGAAGAGCAATTCTTTCTCGAACCTCTTGAAGTTTTCGAAATTCGAAAGTATGGCTGGCGCCTGAACATTCCAACGGTAAGCCCCGTCCTTGTCGTCTAGATTGTCTTGCATCTCGGCAAGCTCAGTGGAGTTGACTAGCAACTCGGAGTACTTGAAGTCGTCCTTGAAAGCGGAGCGGAAAGGCGCCAAGATATCGTTTTTCATGGCCTCGATCATGGCCTCATTCACCTGGATCTGCGACATGACCGAGGAGGCCACACAGTTCCAGATTTTGTCGATGGAGCCAAACTCGCCGTGGGTATCGGAGAAGAAGTTGCGGCCGTTTGTTATGAGCGAGTTCAAGTCAGCATTGTACTTGCCCAACATCTTGATGTAATTGGCAAACCATACCAGCAAGTTTTTCTCGATGAGCGTGGAGCTCAAGTGCAAGGCATGGGGAATGTAATCGGCCACCTCGTCCGGCGACTTGGACGTCAAGATGGCGGTGGGAAAATCGGGTGAAGACATGCCGCACGGATATAAAATTGAGCTATGAAATCAGCGGCGACCCGGTAAAAATGTGGAGTAAGTTTATAACGAAGAGGGTAGCGAATTGGCGCTGGGTGCAGTTACTGGTAAGGACGGATGGGGAGGCAGTTGTTTATTGCCAAGTGATTTGTGGCGTGCGCGGGCAAATGAGCAAGTGTGGAGGGATCGGAACTAAGCGGCCCCGCGCTTTCGAAACAGAAGGTGGAGTGCTAGTAAGGTAGATAATTTAGATTGCATTAGTTATGGCCGAGACACGACCTGGTGGCTGTAGATCCGGATAGATATAAACTAAACCTTATGAATCGATACAAATCCATCCGATTATCCGATTATCCTGGAGTGTCTCTGAGTGTCTCTGAGTTTAGATAAATGCCATTGCTAGTAGTGTTAGTAGTGCTGGTAACAACAAGGTGACAGTCAGCCAGCTAACTGAAATTATGTGAGTACTGATTTATGTGTTTAGAGTGTTCAGAGTATTGAGGGTCTTAAGTGTTGAGGTGTTTCATGTGTAGAGTGCTTTGGAGTGTTGTGTATAGAGTAAGTATGATTGTCTACTATACAGTGTTTTTCAAAATTATTCAAACCAGTGCGACAAAATGTTTCAAACTAGCGCGACAAAATGTTTTGAACCACACTACAGAAATGTTTCAAACCAATAATTCAAAAAGTTTCGTACACCCCTAACCAGTCGTTATATACAGGATAACAAGGAACCCAGTCCAGTTCCGTCCGTTTTGACCCTTGATTGGTACTGCCAGACTCTCAAATGTAGTACATATGAGGCAATCCTCCAGATTTAAGATTTCAGAATATTGAATTCTAATGAAAGTTGGTGTGAAACATTATGCCATTTGGTTTGAAAGGATGTGCGAAGGGGTACGAAACATTTTGAATTATTGGTTTGTTTAATTTTGCTAGTGTGGTTCGAAACATTTTGTCACTGGTTTGAATAGTTTTGTCACACTGTTTGAATAGTTTTGTCGCGCTGGTTTGAATAGTTTTGAAAAACACTGTACCGCTATGCCTGTCTACAAGTATTGAGGCCATACTTTAAGATAATTTTAAGACCATATTTTTGTAGAATTGAAAAGAGTGTTCACGTGACCAAGAAGTCAAATACACTTCAATCATCATAAAAGTTTAAACACCATAGACCATTTAAAATATTACTGTTGAGTATCTTACCGGCATCAGGCTTGGTTCTTCAAAAGTTCGCGCATTTGACGAGATACTGAGAAAACGAGCAAAAATCTAGAGACCCAGCGCCAGGATATAATTTCAACTACACACCAAAAATACAATACCCATTTTTTTGATCCCAAAAATTTCCCCACTGGCTCATAACATAAGGGATATTCTGTAGATATAAAAATTAGGCCTTTTCTATTTTTAGTTCTACGTAGGATCAGTAAGACTATGGTGGAGACTGACTGAGACTGAGACTGAGACTGACTGAGACTGAGACTGAGACTGAGACTGAGACTACACTGACTAATGCGGTTCACCCAATCTGGTCATCATACACCCACACGGCAAGCACTGGAACCACATGCCTCATCTGCACACTTCATCTGCTTTATATACCGGGGCCAAGAATAACCTCGTCCTTATCGCCCGTTTCTCCTATCGAACATTTTCTGGCTCCATATGAATTGTGTTGTCTGTTTTATCGTGGTACATAGTAAATATTGTATGTATATGGATATCCTAGTACGTATAGTGAGTGTGTATAGTGAGTATTGCGAGTGTAGTGATTGTAGTATGGTGAGTGTAGTATTGCTATTGTAGTTCGGTTGTACAAGGGCCGCGGACACTGGTGGGCCGGATTGATGCATGGAAGACTACGCGCAAACCATCTCTGGGTTTAAAGCGTTAGTCATATCCCACTCAGCATGAGTGTGTTGATTTAAGACGAACAGGGTAATCATTCTCGGTGCTGATTCGCCAGTCTTTATCTCGCGTCTTGAATACACGCCACTCCTGCACACACTCCCCACGCGCGGTTCATTTTCGCTCGTATCTGGTCTCTGCTGCGTTTGACCTCTGCTCTTGGCTGCTGGAGCCTTATCCGCGCAAGCAAAGTCCAATCACAGCGCCTTATCTTATCTATGGACTTTGTCTCTTGTTTGGGTGCAATATAAATATGCTCCCATCTTGCCTTTCATTGGTACCTCCATATTGTTGAGGTTAACTGCTTGCACTTACGGCTCTAGTCAATTACTTCGTCAATTACTTCTACTTGGTACTTCATATATCTATCTCCATGTCGGAATCAGGGTTGACCCAAACCGGAACCGGTGGGGACTCGCTTAAAGTTGATTTGAACACCCAGTTTGATGCTGCCAACATGGCCTGGGTGGGCATTTCTGCTGCTCTCGTGTGGATCATGATTCCGGGCGTTGGCTTGTTATATTCAGGGGTCAGTAGAAAGAAACATGCTCTTTCGTTGTTGTGGGCTTCCATCATGGCCGCATGTCTTACATCGTTCCAGTGGTTCTTCTGGGGCTACTCGCTTGTATTCTCGCATACTGGTGAGTCTCAGTTCTTGGGAAATTTGAACAACTTCTGCTTGATGAATGTCCTTGGTGCTCCGGGCATTGTCACCAGTGTTCCTGATATTCTTTTCTGTTTTTTCCAGGGCATGTTTGCATCCGTGACGGCCATCTTGATGGTGGGTGCTGGGTGCGAAAGAGCAAGACTTGCCCCAATGATGGTGTTTCTTTTCATCTGGTTGACGGTGGTATACTGTCCAATTGCATACTGGACCTGGGGAGGTAACGGGTGGCTCTTTAACTTGGGAGCTTTGGATTTCGCCGGAGGAGGGCCAGTCCACGAGAATTCCGGCTTTGCTGCTTTGGCATACTCCCTTGTTTTGGGTAAGAGACACGACCCTGTGACCAAGGGTAAGGTACCTAAATACAAGCCTCACTCGGTCACGTCGATTGTGTTTGGAACCATTTTCTTGTGGTTCGGATGGTTTGGCTTCAACGGTGGTTCTACAGGTAATGCTACCATCAGATCGTGGTACGCATGTGTGAACACCAACCTTGCAGCAGCTTGCGGTGGTTTGACCTGGATGTTTGTTGACTACTTCAGAACTGGTGGAAAATGGTCCACGGTGGGTTTGTGTATGGGAGCCATTGCTGGGCTTGTGGGTATTACTCCCGCAGCCGGCTTCGTCCCAGTGTACACTTCGGTTGTGTTCGGAGTGGTGCCAGCCATTGCCTGTAACTTTGCCGTGGACTTGAAGAACATCTTGAACATCGATGATGGTATGGATGTCTTTGCCTTGCACGGAGTTGGAGGCTTCATTGGCTCGGCCTTGACTGGTCTATTTGCTGCTGACTATATTGCCAAAACCGATGGAACCACCGAGATTGCTGGAGGTTGGATGAACCACCACTACAAGCAATTGGGCTACCAATTGGCCGGCTCGTGTTCCGTTGGTCTCTGGTCTTTTGTGGTCACGGCCATCATCTTGTTTGCCATGGACAAGGTGCCATTCTTGAGATTGAGGTTGCACGAAGACGAGGAGTTGATGGGAGTTGACTTGGCCGAAATAGGCGAATATGCCTACTACGAGGAGGAGGACGTGAATGGCTTGGGCCCCAAGTCGTCTCCATTTGTATTGGAGCCAATCAGATCCAACGACCCCAAAATCATCAAATTGAGAGAGGCAGCAGCGGCAGCCAAGCAGGAGGCCAGTGAGCCAACCGAAACCAATGGCGTGGCTCCAAACGGCACCACCTTCTCGCCTGACGAGTCCAGCGAACACAGCAAAATCTAAACCACTACCAACTAATCGGGGATCTCACGGGTCACGAGATCAATAATAATTAATAATGATAATGTACGCACGGTGCGATAATAAACAACTGCGATTGTTAGATCCACCATAGGCAGGGCCCTGCCTATGAAGGTATTATGAAGCCTCTCAGTTCGATTGTTACAATTACAATGGTGATACGGCGTTTGGCCATCAGGGCACTTCGTGCATAGATGGCCCCTTTCGAATATTCCAGAATAATCCTTACCATTGTTCTGGTGGAGAATTTTTCGGTTACACGTTTCTCTCAAAGTTATGTAAACCAACTCGGTTCCTCTCTTTGAGGAACCATCAACGAATATAAGAGTTTAGGCATAAATGTATTAAAAGAACATAACAGCGATAGCCTGATAGTGTCTATATATGTATACTGCGCGCAGCTGATGATCTGCTACCATAACTTATGGAAGGAATCATTAGATATTGTAACAGCCAGTAAAGGAACCATCAACCCATACACACCCCTTAAACAAATGCTTTTCATTTGAATGTTCAATCAATAGCTATTTAGACTTATTAGCAGGTATCATATATGTTAGAGTGTAGTCATTGATCATCAGTAATAGTAGTAGTCAGTAATAGTGATAGTCCTAGTGATAGTATTAGTGCTCACTCACTGGATTTGCACTGGTACCGCACTGGTACCGCACTGGTACCGCACTGGTGCACGTTTATCCCTTTCCTGCACGCACCTCCTAGATACCTTATCATACATGTTGCTACTCTACTACCTCAACACCTGAACACACTCTGAAACAAGTCCTTCGTCGTAGTATATATACACGGTCGAATCCCTGTTCTGAAAATACAAATACAAATACAAACAGAAACAGAAACAGAAACAAAAACAAGAACACAAACACAAACACAAACACAATACATATATAATCTGACCTTTTGTTCTACCCTTCCAAAGCTCCCTTACCCTGTTCCACCATGTCTACAGTGGAGGTGTTCCCCAACAAGAGCTTGGGCGGAAAGTATGTTCTAGGAGAACTGCTTTTCGCAACCAACGAAAAAATCAGGGAAGCTAACCAGAAATGTACCTTCATGTACTCGGAGAAGAACTTCGGCCAAACCCCCATATTGGTCAACTTGCCCGAATCCAGCACCCGGCTCATGTTCAACTCCCATGGCGAGCAGCAGTTGATCCTCATTGAGATCCTCGATTTCCAAAACATTAAGTTGGTCTACAAAGGCATGTATCTCAATGATATCATACACCATAACCCCAGTGACGATGAGTTGACCAAGGTCAATGGAGCCAGTGACCTCGCCCGCATCCGTAGCAAGAAACACGTGGTACCGCCCACGTTGAAGGAAATCTATAATAAGATCTTCGGACCCACGTTTCCCGGCAGATTGTTCCACTCCAAAAAAGTGTACATCCTCAGCTACCCTGGGATAGCCTTCCGGTTCCAGATCTTGCTGGAGGAACTCCTTTCGCAATTGCTTCCGCATGACGACGAAACCGCCATTCTTTCCAAATTGACCAATTGGGACCTTGCTGCAGATATCGTCTGCACATCTGTGGTGGTTTTCAAGGGCGAGGACTTTTTCTCATACCTTGAGCAAATATCCGGGCCAGACCCCATAATAGTGCCCCGGAACAATGGCGTATTGATTGATAATGTGCATGTGCAATTGAGCACTGGAAGAATGACCATCAACTTCACACCCGAGTGTGAAAAAGCACCCCAAGTCATTGAAATAGGCAAATCGAGAAACCAGGATGTGTTGCGGATCTTGGGGCCGCCCGATTCGTGTTTCCACAAGTTTGATTCCAGGCTCCAGATCCACGAAAGCATGAAATCCAATACGAGCAAACCGCACAGCCCAAATTCCGTGTACAAGTTCCACAACTATTTCAAGTACGGAATCGATTTCCTCTACAACCTTGACTCTGCCAGCCGAAAAGGCGGGGTTCTCAAAAAGATTATCTTGCATGATGGTGGAGACATCAAGTCCAAAGATTTCATGAAGTGGGGGAGATGCAAGTGGAAGATGACCAACGATGAAAATGGCAAGCAATTTTCCATTTCGTCCGAGATGTATTTCGAAGCCATGAGAGAACAAATGTCCCAGGGGGAGAGCTTGGAAACGTACCACCCGGTGCTTTTGAACAGGCACGACTGCCAGAACATGAACGAGTTTGACATTGAGTTTGTCTCTTCGGCAGACTACAAGGTAGGAGAAAAGGAAGAGCCCGAAATTGAGGGCTCCAAGCTCATCACAGATATAAAGACCTGGGGACAACTGCGGCTCTACGGGTACCCACGATGCATCTGGGACGTGAACGAGAGCAACAACAGTGTGACGTCTGTGACTATATACTAGTATATTGTTCTGGAGACCTAAAATAACAGATATATCATAATATACTTAATTTAATTTAATTTAATTTAATTTACCTTAATTTATTAATGTATTGTTTATTTTATTGACTACGATGGATAATGTGGTGTACGGATGTAGGAACATCACAGCGATCAGTTCCATAGACTTGACAGCGAACAATGAAGCTTACACCCAAAGTCATCGAGAATGCGGCCAGCGTCATCAATCCAGAGAAGCAGTTGACGCTCCAGCTACGAAACCACCAGATCCTGTACATCGAGAACTTAGAGTACATGGGCTACGAGTATGCCGTCCTAGACCTAACCAACAACGAGATCATCGACTTCAGTGGAATCCCCCCACAGGCGAACCTCCACACTGTTCTTTTGGCTCGCAACAATATCAGCACCATTAATCAGGCTCCATGTGATATCCAGTCGCTACTGATGATGCACAACAATATCACGTCATTCCAAGAGTTGAGCAAATTGAGAAGCTTACAAAAGCTCTCGGTCCTAATCATGCTAGGAAACCCCATAGCCAAGGAGCACCACTACCGGCTTTTTACTATCTGGTTATTACCACAGCTCAGTATTTTGGACTGCCAAAAAGTCAAGGCGCTGGAAAGAGTCGCAGCCCATGATTTGCTAGGAAAAGATTACGACAATAGGTCACCAGCAGCAGATGCCCTTATTGGGAGGGAGCCCAAAGTCCCAAACGTTACAGAGCCTAAATCGGCCAAGACGTTGAAAATGCTCACGACGGAGGAGAAGGCCAAACTCGTGGCCCAGTTGGAACAGGCTCTGTCCATGAAGGACATTGAGAGAATCTCCAAGATTCTCAAGCAAGGCACCACGGAAGATAATAAATAATGAAGGAGAAATGGGATGAGCTAGATAATTTCTTAGAGTAGTTTTAAAATGGGAGGTTAGAGTGATTGAAAAATTGGGAGATCAGAGTGATCGAAAATAATAGAAGATCAGAGTGATTGAAAAAATAGAAGATCAGAGTGATTGAAAAAATAGGAGATCAGAAAACATATATGGAAGGAAGATCCGATCTGGGTGAATTAGCTTGGCCGAAATTGTTCACATTCCACTCCATCATGCTTGCTTCAATACTGCATCTCTCGCAGTGTTTCTGCTGTATAGTGCTCAAATTTACCAGACACCCTCTCACTACAGTCACCATTCACTAACTTACGAATATAGACAAGCACTAATATTAATTACCAATCCAAGTAAATATATTCAGGTACTAATATCCAAGTACCAACATCTTAAATAACACCATTATTCTAGTCAATGATATGGGAAGTTCGATGTTATGGTGTGTAGCGTGAGAAGCAAATGAGCCTACTAATATACCGAGGAAGGCCAGGGCAGACATCTCCAAGTCTCACCCACTCTCGTCCCCTCGTCTATAAATTATATTAAATTATATTACATTTTGATGTATTTTAGTAATAGTCAATCTCTACCCCAGACCTACTCTCCACTCTACCCTTTCTTGTCTCCTTCCCTACTCTTTACTCTTCGGGGCATGCATAGAGCATTTAAGAGTCGTTGCACCTCCTCTGGCTGGGACCTCAGGCGGTCGAAAAAAAGTGAATGCATGCATAGAGAAAAAATTAGGGTACCACCCACAGACACCACAGCCATCCAAGCCCATTTTCCCATGCATATCGTTTCCGTATTTATCCTCCCCCTCGCCTGTTAATTACACTCTCTAGTCCCGATATTTTCCTACCGTCCCCCAAAATGTCTACCACCAGGCCCAAGAGGAAGGCCGCCGGCAACAAAAATTACCTGGACTCGGCCAGCGAGTCCTTCATGGACCTGATCTTCACCCCCTCGTCCTCGGCAACTACCAAGAGTTCCACCAGAACAAGCAGTAAAGGCGTGAAAAAGAAGCATTCACCTTCTAATGGGACCAAGAATCCTACTCCACCATACCATGCTCCAAGACCTCTCGACCGCAACCTGGCTCACAAAGTGCCGTACAATTGGCAGTCTCCTTTGCTTCCTCGAGATCAGTTTTCGTTCCGCCTAAATATCTCCGGTGGCTTTGTCAACTTCAAAACACAGACCATGGTGTGCCCCAACCAGCCTTCCATCAACTGGTCCAACCAGGTGGGCTCCGAGGTGAAAAACCTACAGTCCAAACTTGATCCGGAAATGGGCAAGAAGCTTGATTCCAGGGCCTCCCGCAAAAAAATTGATCTGGCTTTCCAGTTGCGTAAGGGCGACTTTATTTATATGGTCAGTGAACCTCCAGGCGAACCGTACTACATTGGCCGGCTCATGGGCTTCAAATCCAAAACCAAGGATGTTACGGAAAACACTACCGAGGACATCAACAACTGCTTGTTCCAGATCCAGTGGTTCTACCGACCCCGAGACATCCTGAAACACACCAGCGACTCTAGACTCCTATACGCATCCATGCACAGCGATGGCTGCCCCATCTCCAGTTTCCGTGGCTTGGTCAATGTCTTGCACAAACTGGACGTTGAACTATACTATAAACCGCCAGAGAATGGGCCCACTTACACCTCCGCAATCGAGTACTTCTCCTCGTTCCCCAACTGCTTCTATTACGACAAGTTGTTTGATCGCTACATGATCAAATTCTATGATATTATCAAGACATCCTCCCTTCTTCCTTACATGGACAATCCTGCCTCCAATAGCAAGAACTTTATACTTGCTTTATCCAAGAGGTACGAATTTGTGTTTATGGAAGCAACAAGAACTAAAACCTTCATGAACAACTTTACGTCCACTCTGAGTAAACACTGCGACATCTGCGCAGAGTGGTGTCCAGCAGCTGAATCAGTGAGTTGTGCCGAATGTGAGAAAAACTTTCACATGCTCTGCCTTGATCCTCCGCTTTTAAAGAAGCCAAGCAGAGGCTTCAGTTGGTCGTGTGCGCTATGTACCAAGAAACACGAGTTGAAGCATCAAAGCAAAAAAATGTTGATGCTTTCACACGACAATAGATCCACCAATCAAGATGAGCTATCTAACCATGAGGAGGATTCGCCTCCGCTCGAGCCTCTCGTGGAGGAAAAAACAACCAAGGCCAACATCATGCCCAAGTACGAACTAATGGCCATTGAATACCTCAACAAAGACAGTGATATCTCCGTGACCGAAAGGAGACTACGTGAGGAATGGAGCATGCGTTACTTGGGCTTGCATGTACGTCTTGAAGATGCTGTCGATCCCGATGATCGCAGTCCTTATCCTAGAGCATCCACTTCTTTGGGTGCTCGATATCAGGCATCCAATATTCCGGAATTCGAAGGCCACCCCATTGTATATTACGATCCAATCAAAGATAAGGGAGCCAACGGCAAGAAAAAAGCCCCAAACGGAAAAAAAGTCTCGAAGAAACAGGCCGAGCTGCAGGACATTAAGCTTTTGCCGATTCCTGAAGAATTTGAAAATGTTCCCCCAAAAGAATTTCCTCTGTGGTTGCAGGAACGGCCCAAAGGCTACATTGAGCGTGGGGTGGATGATGGCGCGGGCGAAACCTGTACTTTAATGTGGAAACCTTCCGAAAAAGACAAGGAAGACAACTTTAAGACTCTAGACGAGTACATGGCTACATGTGCCCCCATCGCTGAGAAACTCGGGCTACATCCAAACTCTCCGAATTTCGTCGACTCAATTCTTAAGGCGTACCTAGATTACCAAGGAAACACATCTCAAGCGCTTGAAATCGTCTCTGGATTCACTAGATCAAGCCTCGGTGAGCCTACCTTCAATAAAGAAGAGGTGAAGAAGTTCGAGGCCGGGGTCAAGAAGTATGGAAGCGAGTTGTACCCTGTATTCAAAGAGGTGAAGACGCAGCCGAGCTCAATGATTGTCAGGTTCTATTATCTCTGGAAGAAGACCGAGAGAGGAAAGTTGATCTGGGGAAATTTCTCAGGAAGAAAAAAGAAGCCCTCAAAGGAGGATATGCACATTACCTCGACCTTGGACGATTTGATCGATAGCGATGACGACTCGGCTTATGAAAACGACAAGATTATCCTGAGGGATAAACTATTCAAGTGCAAACACTGCAGCTCTTACGAGAGTTTTAAGTGGTTCAAAGTGACTGGTGGATCCGATAAGGGCGAGGAGATTTCGGAAGTGGTTGACAAGTGCGATGCTGATACCATCACTGCCTTGTGTTTCAGGTGTGCCAAACTATGGCGCAGATATGCCGTTTATTGGGAAGACCCTCTAGAGGTGGAAAAACGTGCTGCTCGAGGAATAGGAGGTTACAAGAGAAAGGTGGAGTCCGAGTTGGTAGACGATGCGGAAAGAATCATCAAGTACGCAGAAGATGAGGGAACTGGCATCTCCTATGAAGTGGAGCGGCCACTAAAGCGGAGTAGCGTTTTAGTTCCTCCTTCTCCACAAGCAGAAACCATGACAAATAGCCTTCCAAAGGTTGAATCGAAACCCACAAGCAAGCAAAATGGGTCCCCTCAGAAACCAAAGGCCGCAGTCAAAATCAAGAAAGTTCCCAGTGCCCAAAAAATTTCCCCAGTTACAGCTCCGGCTCCGAGACTAACTTCCCGGCAATTGTCACTTTCAAACAATAAAGTCGAAAAAGAAATTGCACCCGAGCCTCCGGCGAAGAGAAAATTCAAGGAAGTGGTGACGAAAGTCGAAAAGGAACCCAGTGAAGAGCCTCCCGCAGCCAAAAAGCCAACCAAAGAGGTACCTGCTACCAAGAAAAGCCGTAAAACACCCGAGATCAAGCCCGAGGAAAACGGAGGCCTTAATACAGTGGAGCAGAAAGTGGTACCACAGAAACGGAGCAGAAAACCTAATGACCAGATCAATGCGGTGAGTCCCATCTTCAACCCGGCCTACAGAAGCACACTTCCAGAAATAGCGACTATGGCGAAGATAGACAAAAAAACATATCCTGTGATTACTCAAGAGGTGGTGGAGAAAATCCTCGATGGCTACAAGTGTCGCCAATTGACAGATTTGAAGGTTTTAGCACAAGGCTGGCAAGCACCCAATCAATCAGTGGTTGACTTACCGTTCCCAGCCAACGAACGTGACTGTTCTTTATGTCGAGAGCATGACACTTCAGAGGCAGCGATCCAAGAAATGCTTATATGCTCCAATTGCGGAGTAAATGTGCATGCATCGTGTGCTGGAATCACGATATCGGGGAAAGTCAAGCCGGTGAAGCAGTGGCTTTGTGAAGTGTGCACTAATGACTTGGGCCCAAAGTTCAGTACCGATTATTCATGCATTCTTTGTATGGCCAAGTCCTGCAACCGAGAGATGGCCATTCTAGGTTCCCCGCTCGAAATCCCCGACTACTTGGTGCCTATTCTTGACACCGGGAAATGGTGTCACTTGTTGTGTGGAATCATGTGCTACAAACACATAGCATTCCGCAACCTCACTAGTCCCGGGTTCATACACCGAGATGTATGGGCTTTAAACAATACCAAAGCCCCGGCCTTGGCTATTGAAAGTGTGTCGCAGCTTCTTTCATCCAACAACTCCGAGATATGTGGTATCTGCCAGATCAACGGAGGAGCGCTCATCGAATGTGATCTCTGTGTTGCGGGACAATCCAAGTTTCATATGACTTGTGCTCAGGACATGGCCAACTATAAGCTAGGGTTGAAGTTGGGGCCACAGGCCAACAAGAGTATACTCAGTGTGCATGTCAATGAGAAAGCAGGAAAGTTAGAGCCGTGTCTTGTGTGTCCAAAACACGAGCATGAGCAGCAGTCAATGGTCATGAATTTCAGACACCAAGGGAAGCGGACTCCACACAGCGAAAACAAACATTTGATTCAGTTGTTCATTGAGGACTTGACCAAGCTTAACCACCGCCCAACAGGTCCTCAGCTACAGGCTCGCAACTATCTTTACAAGATAGACAAGTATTTGAATTTACGGGAACGGGAAAACGGATACTTGCCCCAAAGTGTGAGCACGCGGAAATACTGCCAAACGTGCAAAATTGACTCGTCGCCCAAATGGTGGAAGGTCAAAAAAGACGCAAGCATTGAGCCAGGCAATCTCGCGGACGTGCAGTGCCATAATTGTCATTTACAGGCCTCGAGTCCCGAAAAAGCAGACAATAAGAGCAGTGAGAGCAGTGAGAGCAGTGAAAAAGGCAGTGAAAAAGGCAGTGAAAACAATGAAGAAGGTAGTGAAAAGAGCAGTGAAAAAGAAGAGGCCGAGCTCGAAGGCGACGCCTTTTACAGAGAATTGAACCAGCCCCTCAGTGGAGAACAATATGGCGTGGACAGTCCCCAGGACCTCATCGCCGCATCGTACTCTACAGAGAGCAAATTTCCAGCGACCCACAGCGAGGAAAAAAGCGAGGCGAACAAAGAAAATCGAGGAGAAAAACGAGCAGAAAAGCGAGGCTTGGCCAAGGCAATAGAGTGAGTGAGCGAGTGAGCAAGCGCGCGCACACACACACACATACACACACACACACACACACACACATCACGTGATGCGGTCGCCATGGTCAGAAAACATTCAAATGCACCGCACCTCAGCCAGCTCCCCAAGACGCCCGTTCCTCCAATACATGATAGAGTTATACACCGTACGCTAAACTACATGATCAAGCTAGGCGACAGAGATATGCCGGTGATCCCCGGCACCAAAATCGAGGGTGAAGAGCTCCAGGAATTGAGGCTCATGCTCGCAGACTTGCTTCGAAGAAAAAGCACCCAGTTCCCCGGGTCTCAGCCCGTGTCCTTTGAAAGAAACCACTTGGAGGTCTTGCGGAGAAGAGACTACTTTGTGTGTGAGAAGTCCGACGGCTTGAGGTGTCTTCTTTTCCTCATCAATGATTCCGTAAAGGGGGAGGGCGTGTTTCTAATAACCAGAGAGAACGAATACTACTTTGTGCCCAACATCCACTTTCCTCTTTCGGTAAATGAAGAGAACGGAAAGACTTACCACCATGGCACGCTTCTCGATGGCGAATTGGTGTTGGAGACCAAGAACGTGCTGGAGCCCTTTCTTCGATATTGTATTTTTGATGCTTTGGTCATCAACGAGAAGGATATCACCAATCGGCCGCTACCCAAACGGTTGGGGTACATTACTGAGAATGTGATGAAACCGTTTGACAGTTTCAAGATGAAGAACCCTGACATTGTGAGCTCGCCAGACTTTCCCTTTAAAGTCAGCTTCAAGATGATGAAACTGTCGTACCGAGCCAACGTGGTGTTGTCCATGCAGGACCAGTTGTTTCATGAAACTGATGGGCTTATATTCACGTGTGCAGAAACGCCGTATGTTTTCGGAACAGATGCCACGTTATTGAAGTGGAAACCAGCCCATGAAAATAGTGTAGATTTCAAGATGGAGATGGAGTTCAAGCAGTTCCAGGACCCCGACATGGACCCCCACGACCCGGACTCCACTTACCCGGACTACGATAGCGTACCCTCCAAGATCAACTTACATGTGTGGAAGGGAGGAAGAGAGTATGAGCACTTTGCCGAAATGGATCTTCCGGAAGACGACTGGAAGCTCTTGAAGGAACTCAACGAGCCTTTACAGGGCCGAATAGTAGAGTGCAGGAAGAAGGTCAGCAGGCCTCCGTACTGGGAGATGCTCCGGTTTCGAAACGATAAGTCCAACGGGAACCATTTCTCGGTGGTGGAGAAGATTCTTCACAGTATCGAGGATGGAGTTACGGAAAAGGAAATCACGCAGTCGTGCAAGCTGATTGAACAGCATTGGAAGCAACGGGAAACCGAGAGAATGCAGCGAGCCAAAAGTCAAGATCCCCATGCACCAGCTGCACACAATCAAGAGTCAAGGAAACGAGTTGCAGAGCCAGAGCACACGGAAACTAAGAAGGTGAAGACCGAAGCCCGAAATTCCAACCACGAGGCTCAAAACTCCAACCCTCAGGTCCAAAAGCCTAAAAACGAGGAGCAGCAGTTGCTCGATATGATGCCAGACTACGAGGAAGAAAGCGATCTGGATTAGCACCAGAGACATTGATGTATCTTGTGCGATGAACGCAGAGAATAGATAATAATAGACAAAACAGAAAATGGCTGTAGCTAAGAATAAAACAGAAAGTGTATGTAGTGAGACCAACCAGAAGCGTACATTAAGAGTATAAACAGTCCCTTCTAGGACAAATGTATGTATTAGTCAGTTCCAAGAGTAGTTAGTACGCCTCAACTTCGTAAGTGAATTCGAACGTTCTAGCAATTAGTCACGTTCCAAATTGATGTTGTTCCCGAATTTGTCATACAAATGAGCCTTCAACGTAGCTAACTGTAAGTCTATGCCGTCGATGTCGTCGGAAATGGCCGAGATCTTTTCGTCCAACGTTTCGTTCTCCTGCTCGATCATCTCTACCGCCTTGGAAACACTCACAAACACAAACGAGTCGGCAATCTTGTACTGGATCTTCTCGTCTTCGTCTAGAAGCTCGATTTCCAAGGACAAGTCATCTATGTATTCCTTTTCGCTCTTGAGGGTATTAAGCAGGTCCGTCAAGGAGTCCTTTTTGTTGATGAGCGATGAAAACTGGTTGATTTTCTGCTGGTCCTCCCATAACACCTCGGTGGTGTTTTTCTGTCCTTCGGGAAGAAGCTCCATTGTGGAGTATATTATGGTGGAGGTAGCCTGCGAAGGTGAAGAGTCGCGGGTCACATGACGTGGTCGAAAGTGAAAGTTAGAAACTCAGAAACTCAGAAACTTAGAAAGTTAGAGTCAGTTACAGGTGGGTTAACAGATCAGGCTCTGTCAAGAAGGTCAGTAGAGGACATTTGTAAAATTCAATAAACCTATTGGTCAGAACCAAGAGAGCTTAGTGTTGTTCTCCCAGAACAAGTGCCCATTGCGAAGCTTCGCATCTTCCTCCGCATTGTTGCATAACATTGCACTCATGGACGAATTCTCAAGGCCGGTTTCACAGTTGTACTTTTGGATCAAGTCTTCAATGATGGGCTTGCTAATTTCACTTTCCCATATGACGATATTGTGGAAATTGGAGAGCTGCGTAATCCCATGATCGGCCTCAAAGTATTGTTTCATTCTATCAATGAGCTCATGCGTGGTTTGAGATCCATCAAAGTGCTCGGTATTAACATAGGTCTTGAGAACGATGGCATGGTTGTGGAACTCGCCTGTTTTTTTATCCTTATCGTAGTCTTGTTGCCATGCAATGAAACCCTTCACTTTGCCCGAGTCTTTGCAGGTCAACTTGAGTCCAAAGTAGTGTGGCTGTACCAGCCGAGCCTTTTCGTCTATCACCTCCAACGTATCTTGCTTAGGGTCCATTTGGTTTTCGGTCTTGCCAAAAATCTTGGTGCCAAAGTATTTTGTTCTCAAGTGGAACCAGTCCACGATATCTGCACTAGGCACCACTGCGAGCCGATCAATGCCATCAGCAAGAGTTTTCTCTCTTATTGTTTTGTCTAACTGGGAGCTATACTCACGGAATAAATCTGTAAACCCTTTATATTCAATGAGTTCCACGTGGTCTTGTTTTTCGTATGGCTTGCCTGAAGGAGTCAATGGGATCTTGAGCAAAGGCACGTGGAACGACTTGAACCCATTTCGGGCGTAGAATTCCCCTACTTCCGAGTACAAAAAAATGAAGCCGTCTGGGCCCAAGTACTCGGGTTGTTTCATCAATGCCACCAACTTATCAATCATAATTGTGGCCAACCCTCTTCCTCTGTTCTCTGGATACGAGAAAACTCCGCCAATACAGCCGCTGAGCACATCCTCCCGCGTGACATTCTTATCTCTGGATAATTTGTACTTGTATGCTTGCCTGATCATGATTTCACATGAACAGAGGGGCAGGGATGGATGATCAACGGAACTCAAAGTGAGGATCATAAGCTTATTTTTCCCGGCGGTGGCCATTTTGGAAAGAGCCAAGACACGTTCTCGCGTGATATAATCCTCAGGGGAGAGGAGGTTCAGCCATGTGTCAGCATTTCTGCTTCGGGTGTAGTCTTGAGTCTGGAGATCGTCAACCACGTTCAAGATAAAGTGGTCAGGTGACTCAAGCTTCTTGGCGGACTTTTCAGGCATTGTGGCGAGGAACAAAAATAAAGGTGCAGATACGGAACACGTGTTTTTATGGAAGGGTTTAAAAAGAATGCAATTGATCAATTTACGTTCAAAAACAGTCAATATTGCCGGGATGAACTTGTGACGATTCTAGGCATTTATAGCCTATAAATAAGAATTGCGAGACGCACGTTAAATCTGTTCCCAAAAAGGAAGTTAGCGCCGATTACAATCTTTGCTGCACTTCGCGCATCCCAGAACTCCCCATTATACAGGTCTGAGACGTCAGTATAAATTTAGCCCCGCCAATGAAACTAGGTTGTAAGTTGCTTACCTCTCCCCTTCTCATTTCTGGCTTAGCTTGTTTAGGCTGTGCTTTCTATTTTTTTTTTTTTTCTTTTTTTAGGACATTGGCATTCTTTCATAGTCTGCTGTTCATAATCGCTGACTATTCTATTTAGGTCAGTCTTCACGTGACATTCATATTTACAGCCCAGTGTTGAGGGCTATTACGCTACGGATATACCGGAAGCAATAGAGTCCCCACAGCAAACTTCACAGTGGGCAATTGACCTGAATAAATTTTTTGTTATCACTACATTCTACTACATTCTTCTTCTCAAACAGCTTTAAGCCTTTTTTGTTTTTTTGTTTGTGTACGATATGTTTAAAGGTGCACTGAGATTAGCAACCCGGTGGGCCAGACCCCGGTCTATTGTTCAGACGGTTTCTCGCGGGTACGCTAGCACTACTCACCAAAAATCGCTAGCCTACAAAAAATGGGTATTTGCTTTGGGAGTCGCGGGATTGGTGGGTTCTACTTCTGCCCTGCATCTTTTCGCGAATCAGATTAGCTTGGAGACGGAGAAAAAGGGTCAGCCCGTGGAGGAGGTGCAGAAACATACTTCCAAGGAAGATGGTGTATGGGTGGTGATCAATGGTAAAGTCTACGATTTGACCGACTTTATCTCCAGACACCCGGGTGGAGAATCCATCATCCTCAAGTATGCTGGAAAGAATGCTCTGGCCATATTCAACAAGTACCATGCTCTGAACTTCGTGGACAAGTACCTTGATCCGTCTGAATGTCTTGGGCCTTTGATCGGAGAGCTTGAAGAAGCTGCAGATATTACGCAAACAAATGAGGAGGATAAGGAGGTGTGGCGCCAGAACATTCCGTCTCTTGATGAGATTTTTACCGTGACTGACTTTGAGTATATTGCTAAGAAGACCCTACTGGCTCCTGCGTGGTACTACTACTCGTCTGGTTCGGAAGATGAGGTCACGTTGCGGGAAAACCACAATGCGTTCCTGCGTATTTTCTTTAAGCCTAGGGTTTTGGTTGATGTGAATAGCGTGGACACTCTGACTGAAATGTTGGGAACGCCCACCAGCGTACCATTCTACTGTTCTGCGGCTGCACAGGCCAAATTGGGCCACCCTGACGGAGAGCTTTCCATTGCTCGTGGCTGTGGAAAAGAAGATGTGATCCAGATGATTTCACAGTACGCTTCGTTTCCCACAGAAGACATTGTAGCTGCGGCTGCAAAACACCAGACTCAATGGTACCAGCTTTACTTCTTGTCGAGAGAAGATGCTCTGGCTATAGTGAAGAATGTGGACCGGTTGGGACTCAAGTCGATCTTCGTGACTGTGGATACTCCCGAATTGGGCCGTCGTGAGAAAGACATGAAGGCCCGTTTGTTAACAGAAAAACGCATGAACTCTACAGAGGAAGCAGCAGAGTCGAAGAATGAAACTCATCCGGACAATAAGGAGACCAGCGACTCCTCTGCTTCATCCCATGGTGAAACAAAGAATGACCATGATGATTTGAAGTCCAACGTCATCTATGGACGTAACATGGCTGCCACATGGGACGATATCAAGGCCATACAATCGTGGACAGACCTCCCCGTGGCCGTGAAAGGAGTGCAAAGTGTTGAGGATATCGTGCTTGCAGCCGAAAAGGGCATCAAGGCCGTGGTATTGTCGAACCATGGAGGCCGGCAATTGGACTACTCGCGAGCCCCAATAGAAGTGCTCGCGGATGCCTACCCTGTTTTGAGAGAAAAGGGCCTCGACGACAAAATCGAAATCTACATCGATGGAGGTGTGCGTCGTGGTGGAGATATCCTCAAGTGCTTAGCTTTGGGTGCTCGTGGTGTTGGTTTGGGTAGAGTTTTCTTATACGCCAATGCCTGTTACGGTGAAGCTGGTGTGCGCAAGGCCATCGACCTTTTGCGGGAGGAGATCCGAATCGACATGCGGTTGATTGGAGTGTCCAAGCTCTCAGAATTGAGTCCAGACCATTTGGACTTGCGCAACCTCCACTCCAGGGCTGCTCCTAGAGACAACTTGTACTATGGAAATTATGAGCCCTTGTCTCCACCATTGTTTGGTCACGAACAAGACTAGACAAAATGCCAAGTCGACAAACTGGACAAGATTGACAAAATGCCAAGTCGACGAACTGGACAAGATTGACAAAACGACAAAACGACAAAACGACAAGACAGAAAAAAATAAAACAAAATAGACAAAGCTTCTACAAGATTAGACTGAAAATAGAAGAGTCTCAAATTAGACTCTACAATAGAATAAATAACATACAGTACAACAATTCTACCAATACAAGTACAATAAACATACACTACACTGTTAAGCAACAACCAAGCTCACATTCCGACACCCATATTATTAAATAGCTAGACAAAGGAGCTCATCCACTCATCCACCACGCATCATCCCGAGTCGTTGATATAATCCATGAGCTCGTTCAAGATCGACTCCAACGAGGAGTAGAACGTGCAGTAGTCATTGACATCCACAAAGTTGTTTCTCAAGTCATAAGATATCTTCTCCTTCAACTGCAATAGTTCAATCTTGGTATCCTCTGCATTTTTATCACTGCAGGTCAACTTATCTGCTTGTTCATCGGCACCCAAGTTGATTGGGGCTTCGTGTTGCAGTTTAACGTGCCACCTCTGTGCAGACGAACCATCGTTCCCCAGGATTGCACCCATATTGACACCGTTGTGGATGAAAACAGGCTGGGGCACATCCATGATGCTGAACAACTCGCTCATGTTCATAAAACCAGTGACTTGGTGGTCCATGAACTCGATGGCCAACTCGTTAGTAAAGTCAATGCGCTTTAGCACATCGTACTTCTTCAAGATGTACTCCCACGTCAAGTTGGTCAAGCTTAGCATTCGCTTGTACTTCTCGTTCTTGAAGTACTTGCGGTTGAATATGAACAACACCTTGCTGATCAACTGCACGTAAATCTTGAGCTCATTGACCCCAATGAAGTCGTACTTGAACTTCACACATATGATCACCAACAAGAGGATAATGGAGTCCAACGGGATGGTTCTCTTGATGTACCAGTTGAACTTGCCAAATTTGATAAAGTCATTGTACTTGAGGAAATCATTGAGATTGTGCAAGATCGACGGGATCAAGTTGTTCTGGAGGTTCTCATAGGAAAAGGGCTCTTTGGGATTGAACCGGAGCTGCGAGATGGACGAGTTGTCGAAATTTTTGATGATGTTGGTCTCCTGCATTTTGCCATACGTATCTTCAAACTCACTCAATGCTAGGCTCTTGCACTTTCGTGTGTCCATAGTAAGTTCATAGCTTTCGGTGACGCTGCAGTTGGATTTAATTGTACTTTTGCAGTCGGCAACCAAGATCTTCTTATGGAGCAACATCAAGGCCCGGTCCACAAAGCTCCATGATTGGTTCTTGACGAAATGGAAGATGTTCATTTCCTGCACAGTGGTGGGGGGACTGGTCAGGTAATGGTTAGTTATGCGAGTGATGGCCTCATGGACAAAATGGAACAACTTGACAATCTCGTCTTTGATCTCGTTGGCCTCATCTTCAGTGATATCTAGCGACAATCCATTGTGAAGTTGGTAGACAATCTTGCTCACTATGCGATCATAGTGGAACTTTATGGACATCACCAAAACTGACACATTAAGCCTTTTCTCCACTAAATCTCCATTGGCATTGAACACTGGGTCATGGTCATCCGGAATCAACACATTGAAGTCATCAGCTCGGCATACAGGCGGAAGGCAGAAGTTGTGGCTACTTAGCGTATCCAAGCCGAAAATCACCCACCAGAGCATTCGGCGGAACTTGATGACTTTCCAGTCAGTGATGCGGAGCGTGATCAAAGGATCTTTGTGTAGATACAAAAACTTGGCATAACGAATGATCTGCGACATTTCCATGGTAGAAGGGTTGGGCGATGTGGACTGAATGATCACGTTTCCCAAAAGTATGGGGATGGTCTTGAACCCATGAGGATAATTGTAATGCTGGCAAATTTTGTTGAATGCTTTGAGGTATGTGTCAATGTCCTGGTTCAAAAGAAGATTGTCGTACTCCTCGAACTCCGAGATGGTAGCTGCGTAAAGAACGGGGAAGTAGAGCGTGTAGAACTGCAAGAAATCAAAATGGTCTTCCGAGGGCTTGGAGTCAGCAAATGAACTTGTTCGTGAGTCCGAGTACGGGTCATATTTCGTCCAGTACTTATCGTGTTCCAAAATGAACTCCTCAATATTCACAAGAATCGGTAGGAGAATGTGCACTGACGACATGTAGCGGTCAATCAACTCGTAGGAACGTTTTTTGGACGTGGGGAGATGTCGGAGCAAGTCCAGGAGAAGATTGACGTTGTCGTAGTTGACATTTGTACCGTATAGGTAGTTGATGGTGGTTGCCGGGTTGGAAGCGTACGGGTTGAGAGAATTGCTCAAAGAGGCGTTACCAGACGCTTTCGAGTATGCACTGAGGTTGTTGTTGAGCAGCCCTGAAGAAGGTCCGTCGACAAAGTTAGTGGTGACCATTTGCGTGGCTTCGGGCATAGTTTCGGTCTTGAAGCCTCTGTTGGTGCCATTAAAGCCATTGCGCTCAGTATATATGGCATCTTCAGTCTTTGCTTCTCCTCCAGTTTTGCCTAGTTTTTCAGCATGCACTTTCTGGGACTCCTGGAGCAAATCCTCCTCATTGGGCGAGATGAAAGAGAAAGAACTCATGTTGAATGCAAAATGATCCTCCGAGCTTGAGTAAGCAGCCTGCTTGGGTGCATAGTTGGTGTTGAAAAATTTGTTGGTGATGTTGTTGCTCCCCGAATTCATGACTGGTGCTTGAAGCATACTGGAAGGAGTCAGATCGGGGGAGAAGGAAGTCATGTTTTGAAGGTGAAGGTTTGCAGCTCTGAGGTTGGGTGAGCTGATGTTACAGACAAAAGCAGACGCATAGTTCTGTAGGTTGACAACCGAATCGGATGTGGGCATCTTTTGATCGTTCGCAAGATATGGGTTTTTCACCGCATCGTTAATGGATTCAAGCTTGCATCTGTTGCCCAAAAAGTGGTCTTTGGTATCGTCAGGTTCCACTTTATTGGGCAGACTGGAGCCATTGGACGTCAAGCTGGAATAATCCGAATCCCGCACCCGTACGCTTTCCGGAAGGTCACTGGCGGCCGACTCTGAGTCCAAGTAGGTTTCCGAGCGATCATTATTGACAGAGAGACTGCTTCTCGTGCGGCCAGTGGAGGACTTTTTGGAGCCTCCACGACTGACTCGTTCATTCACAAAATACTTGCACTCCATGTTGTTGCTGCGGCAATTCTTACAGATGGGGTTTTCCCGGGAACACTTGATCTTCTTGGAGTGGCAGTACACACAGCTGAAGATTTTACGCTGGCGAGTCTTCTGGAGCTTGAGCACGTTTCCATCCGCAAGCACCGTCACGGCATCAGCACGTTTTCTGGGCTTGTTATCGTCCAGGTGGTTGTTCTCAGCTCCCGAGGCGTCCATTTTGGAAAAAGAACGGATTTGTCTTGTACCGACCTCCATTGAGTCCGGAAAGCCGCTTGTTTGAAAGTACTGTCGCAAGGAAATGGGAAAAAGTTGCAAATGAGCAGGGGATGCAAAAAAGGAAGGGGGGGTGGAACACAGATGAAGAGATCTGGGCCTTTTTTAACTTGAGTTGTTAATATCTTCACCGTGTTAGAGGAGGAAGATACTTGTGGACCAGGAAAAAAGGTGTGCGGAGATAAGTGCCTTTAGACAAAAATGGTGGGGTTTGGGGTACGCGGCCGCGCCTGTACACAATGGAGCGGCGTCACGGAGTTCAATTGGTTCTAACCTAAAAGCCCGCCTGCTACCGATCCCAGTGTTATGCCTGGTCTCTTTGTGTGCTTTGCGTATGGCACCCATTGGGGGGGTGTTTTTTTAGGGGGTGGTTATACTCACCTTCATCGCTGAATATCTTATCTGGGGAGGCGGAGCCCTTAGAACAATAGGGAGGAGATTAAAGCAGTATATCTCTCGAGGATGTTTCCCGAGACAGAATTTAGGTTCCCTAAAACGGCAAAAAAGGCTGGGGATCAAAGAAGCTTAAGTTAAGGAGAACAAAAAAAAAAAAAAAGACCCACCCACTCAAATAACGTTGGGCCAAGTTTAGGGGTGAGAGAAAAAGGAGAGGCAGTTTTGGTTTTACCGTGCATGTTTTGACATGTTGCACTCCTTGCTGATCTAAGCAAAAAAAAACGAAACGTTAAGGGATTCGGCTAAAGATGCCTACGTCGGCGCACCCGAGACTTAGTCGAGTGTCAGTTTTGTCGCGAGGCGGCAGAAAAACCCGGTTTTTACTGGGTGTGGAAAAAATGAGCCTGGGCTTAAGTCCGAAAATCTACAATTCCGAAATCTGGGGTGCGCGCTCCCTGGACTTGGCATACATTCTCTATTGTTTGTATGGTAATCAGTGATTTGGCCATGCACTCCAACAAGGTCCAATCCCGCCCGTGTTGACCCTCGCTTTTTACTTGCTGGGATGCTCCTGTGCAGACGCCGCGTCACGTGACCTATGTGGCTTTTCGGGGTTAAGCCTCCATTATTCTTTGAATTAACGTTGGCATCTTGTGCCGTAACATGCTGATTGTTCCGCAACCATCATCTGATACATTGTTTTGACGTATCGATATCAAGTGCTTAATGCCTGTATCTCTGTAATCGTGACCTTCGGCTGGCCGTACTGTAGCTTTGTCTTGGTGTGTGTCCTCGGCCTGTCGGTGTTTGTTTCTGCCTAGTTCGTCTCTGTCTAGTTTGTCTGTCTAGTTTGTCTGTCTAGTTTGTCTCTGTCTAGTTTGTCTGTCTAGTTTGTCTCTGTCTAGTTTGTCTCTGTCTAGTTTGTCTCTTCACTATAATCTGTCTTTTGTCTATTTTGTCTAGTCAATCTAGTTTGTCTTGCCCAACCAGGTGTAGTCATGTGAAACCAGTTATTTCTCATTGTTGCTACGTGCAGTATTATCAGTGTATATTAGGAATTAGTGTGCTATGTTAGACTTCAACAGGGTGCTCGTTCTGGCCAGCTGGCTTCTCTGGCGTCAAGACTCCGTCAGTGGGTCTGTCGGAAGAAGATGTTTGAGAGGTGACATCCTCCTTGACATCGAAGCCCTCCTTCTCAAAGTCTCCATCGTAGAGTCCCAATTGGTTACCGTGCTCCTCAATTTGCTTGAGGGACAACTTGGGCAAAGTGGCAGCCACTCTCCATGGTTGACGCTTCTCCACGTGGGCCTTGGCGAAGATAATATCGATCTCCTCCAACGTTCTACCGGCAGTCTCTGGGTAGAAGAAGAAGATCACGGGAACGAAGATGAAGTTCATCACGGCGAAGAACAAGTATGCACCCCAGGCGGAGGTGTTCATGAAGATTGGGGTGAACATAACAACACCAAAGTTGGTGATCCAGTTGGTGCAGGTGGAGATGGCAGTAGCAACGGTTCTGGTTCTCATAGGGTTGATCTCTGGAGGGTAAATCCATGGCAATGGCAAGATGGTGAAACCAAAGAAGGTGATGAACAAGAAGATACCCACGGCAGCACCCTTAGCGTTGTTAGTGGTTGGGTTGACCAAGCAGGCGAACGAGATCAAGAAGGAAACACCTTGTCCAGTGGCTCCAAGCAAGAACAAGTTTCTTCTTCCAAAAGTGTCGATCAAGAAGAAAGATGGGATGGTGGAAAGGGCATAGATGGTAGCAAACACACCTCCAAGAATCAAAGACAATCTTCTCTTACCGTGGAAAATGGTGGTCTCGAACAACACCGTAGAGTAGTAAATGGCAGCATTACATCCGGTGAATTGCTGGAAGAATTGCGTGGAGGCGCCGATGGTCATTCTTTGGAAGTGTTGAGTCTTACCACCGGAAAGCAAGTCCTTGAAACCAACTTGGGATCTGGCAAATCTGGTAACAGCTTCTTGAACAACCGTAAGTTCGGCGTACACCTCATCGTGCTCAGCAGGCAAACCCTTCAATTTGGAAAGCACATAAACGGCCTCCTCCTTTCTGTCCTTGGAAATCAACCATCTTGGAGATTCTGGCAAGTTGAAAATACCTCCAAACAAGATGAGGGCAAAGAAAATCTGGAAAGCAACTGGGAATCTCCATTGGACAGACGAGTCAACATACGAAAGTCCAAAGTCCAACCAGTAGGCAATGAAAGTACCAATGGCCACCACGGAACCCTCCAAGTTGACCAATCTACCTCTGTTCTCAGCTCTGGACATTTCCGATTGCCACACAGGAATCGTGGCAGTGTTCATACCATTACCAATACCGGTAATAACTCTTCCAACAACGAATTGTCCCAAACCCCAGTGTTCTCTGTAAGCAGTGACGGAAATAACGGTACCCAAGATAATGATAAGCGAACCAGAGAAGATCAAAGGCTTTCTACCGGTCTTCTCACCTCTAAAAAGAGCAAACAAGGCACCAAAGAAACATCCCAACTCGTAACAGGCAGTCACAGCACCCTGGACCACGGTCACGTGATGCTTATTACCTCTGGATTCGTCAGTAGGAGGAAACTCCTCGTTAAATTGAGTACCGGTGATGATACCGGCCATTAAACCTTGGTCATAACCGAAAAGAGAGAAACCAGTCACAGCAATGATTGTGACGGCAGCTCTCAACTTTCTTCCTTCGAGGCCGAAAGTGGCAGTTCTATCAATCAAACCCATCTTTGGAATAACTGGTAGAACGTATCAAAAAGAAAAAGGAAGGAATGTATAGGGTATAGGGGGACGAAAATGTGGGCCCCGGGCCATTTATATATGTATATAAGCATCCACGGGATTTTTTGTATTTTTTTTTTATTTTGCTCCAATTTTAGATGCATCATTATGTAATTCTGCAGCTCATGCAGCTGTCTGCTTGTGATTTCATTCCTCGTCACATCCTGCAGAAAACTGCGCAAACTGGTAGCTACACCATTAAGGCCGTACTTCATGCCGCATGTAAAGGTGATGAGCTCTGAGCGTTGGGGTGGATACTTGCACAGCGTGGGGATCTGGACCGGGGAAAAATCTGACTAATCAATCACTGGTAAAGTAGGATATGGGCCACGTGGCCTCGGACCTCCCTGCAACAGTTCCTTTTTTTTTGTTTTGTACTCCGCTATTTTTGGTGAGGGTACCTTTGCATCAGTACTTAAGGACAAGGTTGCTGTCATGTCAAAAAAAAAGCGATACCAGAGCGGCTTGTGGTGCGGTGTATAAGCGGAAAGAGTCAGCCGCACTGCAGAAAATTTTATGCTCCTGCATGCAGGCTCCTGCGCTGCAAGTCTGGTTCTATTTCCTATTCTGACTCAAAGACAAACTCGTATCTCTTATACTGTCTGTTGTAGACAATGGGGGAAGCGAATGAATTAGGTTCGAGATCACAGGGAACGTACAGGGTGCAGGAACAGACACTTTGTCCTGTTGTTAAACCAATCAAAACTGCCCTATTTGCCCTTCTGTTTCCAATCATGTTTCTCGGCCAAACCTGAGACCGGTGTATGGTTTTCTTTTCCTCGGGCCTTCTCTCCGGTATCTTGTGTATAAGCCAAGTCTACAACCCGCGCATCGACCCTTGCGCTCATGACACATCCTTCCTTTAGGCAACCACCCGCCTGCAGGACAGGGTGTTGCATTGCAAACAATCGAAAAGGAAGATTTCAATGGCTGGCACCAACGGAATTTGGGGGCTGAGCCCCCTTTATGTTTTGTCCATATTCTAAGCGAGGTCTCATCTAGTGTCTAAAGCAGTTTAGCGCCAGACATTCTGAAACATTCTAGGCCGACCTGCAGATACGACGGAAAATGCAACCGGTGTATGTGCAGGCCGCGACGTTTTAGATGAGGATATCGCCTTGCTCCCTTGGTACATCAGTACATCCGTACCAAAAAATCATTTCAACCTCCACCAGAATACACAACAAGGAATATTTTTGTTAATAGAATATTAGAGTAAGGTACTCCAGAGTGCATACAAGAGTAAGTTGGAGTGAACGTATTTGCACAGGTTCATGGTCTCTAGTTCTTTGGACGTGTATCTTCATTGTTCACAGCCTCATAGCAAAGTGTTATTTCTCCACATTTTCAGCCTGTAGGCCAATCGATTCCACCTATAGACACATCTAATTTTTAGGTGATACATCATCCCCAGCGGTCCGGATTTGAAACACATGCTTGTATGAACATCCGGTCTATTTTTTTTTTTTTTTCGATTTTTTGTTTTTTAGTTATTTTCATTTTTTTTCATTTTTTTTTTCATGTTTTTTTTTTCATTCAACTATTCAGGCGGGACGGTAAACATCCCCTTTATATTTATATCCACACAATCTTGGTTAATATAAGGACAAACACAAACACAGACACAAAAGCACGAAGATGTTTCAGATGTGTGTCACTTATTGGAATTTCGAAATTGTTCCGAAGAAGTCCATAAGGTTCGGAATGTATCTTCTTCTGGAATCTCATAAAAGTCCGTGTTCAAGCAAGCGCAAAGGCTCGACCAAAAACAAACCTCTACTTTCGCCGTACGAACGCTAGGCCGCTTTCGGTTACCTGCCATACTGCACCTTGCTCTGCAGCACACTTTCAAACACGCTCTAGGTGGGCCCTTAGGTGGCCACAGCGTGGAGACCATGCACATCCTCAAACATGCCTATGATGCACAAGTAATGACCAACGACTCCTAGCACCACAAACACGTGCCAGATATTATGGCTCAGGAGAATGTAGTCGACCCACCAGAGCGAGAAAAAATCCTTGTGGTACGGAGTGCGCGTGGGGCTCTCCGGGAAATGCTTGCGCAAGATGGCGTCATCCAAAAAGTGTTCAGCATCTTTTTGGCATGTAGGATCGCGCTTGTCTACAGAATGCACAGAGCCCTGGGCCTCCGTAAGTTCCGGGGTGCTGCATGAAGTCTCCACAGATTGGGAGCACGGTTCCTGGAGCTGGTGGCGTAATGTGTTTAGCTCCTCTTCCCCACTATTTTCAACGTGGCCCAATAGGATCTCCAGCGCACTGTGCGTATGGCTGCATGAATCATCCTCGTTTATAAGAATGTCGTATCTCCACCGCTCCGGGATAAGGCCTCCGTAGAACACCACTCCAAGCCAGTACCATACGAACGATTTATAGATGAGCGGCAGGTAGAAGTAGAAGGATGTGGTGAAACACTCGTAGTACCACTTGCAAAGGAACGTGATGGAGCCCAAGAAAGCCAAGGTGATGTAGAACCCAATGCGCAACGGGCGATATTCAGGCTTATCAAAAGCCGGGGACCAATTGAAGAAGAAGCCTCCCATGCCACAGAGCAGCAGGAATACCATGAAAAAGGCAAGCAATTTGGGGTAATAGTACAATGAGCAGTACTCGGCGGAAATCACCAGGCACGTGATGAGCACCGTGATCCCCGTATAGTCCACACAAGCAAAACGATTGCGGACCTTGAGCTGCGCAAAGCATGAGTAGGTATGCCACAACACCGAGCTGACCAAACACTCAAACGCAGCCAAAATAAATGTGTACATGACCAAATTATCAGCGAAGGTATTCAGCCGGAATGCTGCGGTTGTGGGGAAATGCACCACCCCTAAATATACCATGACAAGTGCACCAATGAAATGAGTCCATATGTTGCCAGTTTCATTGTGGTTGAAATGAAACATGGACTTGAGCATTTCGTGGTGGTGGAGGTTGAACCGGTATCCGTGAATAATGTACCGGTTCTCACGCCATCCCAACGGTATCTGGTAATAATGTAGGTACTTTTCCTGCGCAGCCTTAAGGGCCTTGTTAAAGTTGTAAAATTTGAGGTGGTTGAACCGGGCATCAGCATCATAATCAAATGTGGCCTGGGGAGTTTTGGACCGGATCAATGCATCTATATGTGCAAGCTTTTGCTCGAAATAGTTGAGGTTGGTGATGATTTTGTTGGTCAAGAGTTCTCGGTTGCTTTCGATGTTTTTAAAGGAGAACTCTAATGCGTCCTGGCCGTCCTGGTTAAAGAGATCGTTGTACTTGTCGTCTAAGGTCTTGTACAAGTACTCTAGGTTCAACACCGAGGTCTTGAGTACCTGGTCCTTGACCGTACTTAGGTGCTCATACACCTTATTGAGGTTATAGATGGAGAACGACTTCAACGACGATAAGGAAGCAGAGCTGGAGCGCCGGAAATGGGATGTGGCCAGCGAAAGCGAGCTACTGGAACCACTGGGATGCAACACTTCGGGCGGCTTCTTCTGGTCATCTGAAGGATCAAAAGCAATCTGGTCTGCACCGCCGATTTTGAAGTATTGGTCGAAACTATCGAGCCTTTGTTCAATGGACGACAAAAAAAGATCTAGCTTCTCAATGAGAATCTCCTCTGCCGACTGGCCCTTTTCCGATTGCAAATCAGATCCTGATTCATGCTTGTGCTCCTGGAACCGGTTCCGGAGCTGGGTGTCTGTCGCTGACATGACTATAGAAAGAAGCTCTAGAGGTTGGTAAGTACCAGGTCAATAAAACTAAGGAGTGGAATGCAGTACAGTGGCAAAGCAGCGGCTAAAAGGCAGCAATCACAAAGCAGCAAGAATCAAGCAGCAAGAACCAAGCAGCAAGAACCAAGCAGCAATAGCGAGAGCGGCTGAACAAGTGTAGTAATTGTTCTGCTATATATATAGATCGCTGCGCACATGGGACCTGAAAAAGAAACGCACCGGAAATATGGGTGCTTGTGTGCAGGCACACGGCCTAACCGGTAATTTAATTTCTTATTCCAAAAGAAAAGAAAAATAAATAAATCAAAAAAGAACGGAGAAGGCAGTTGTGGAAGATGGGAAGAGGTTTTTGTTTTTTATTATTTTAAAGTTTTTTGGAAAAAAGATAAGAGAAAGCTTTTGAGGCGCTCGTGGCGTGCAATGATAGGAAGTCACGTGAGTTTGTTTCAACCAGTCCGGTTCGCTTATCGCAATTGATTTCACCAAAACATGGGTCCATTCATCGGTCACCATTATATACCAGATTTTGCAACTCAGCCAACGCTACACCTTCAGGTAATGGTAATGCTGCAAGGATATATACGTATAGGTCATTCTTTATGGTTCAGGATGGTTATGATACGTTGTGTTTCACATTTCACACGCCTTCTCCTGTTGTAATCGAGTACTCCAAATCGAGTACTCAATAATGCTACTAAAAGAAGACTCGGACCAATGTCTTCCACTGCACTAGAAGAGCCAATTCACTAGAAGAGCCACTCTACTGGAAGGTCCAATTCACTAGAAGAGCCACTCTACTGGAAGAGCCATTCACTGTAAATACTGATCGCGACCATCCTTGTATAACTTTTGATTAAGAAATGTACAGTATTTGAAGTTTCAATCATATTATAGGTAGCTCTATAGTGTCTACACGTAGTACTGTATTTGTTAGATCCACTATAGGCAGGGCCCTGCCTATGAAGGTATTATGAAGCCTCTCAGTCCGATTGTTACAATTACAATGGTGATACGGCGTTTGGCCATCAGGGCACTTCGTGCATAGATGGCCCCTTTCGAATATTCCAGAACAATCCCTTCCATTGTTCCGGTGGAGAGTTTTTCGGTTCCACGTTTTTCTCAAAGTTATGTAAACCACCTCGGTTCCTCAAAGAGGAACCATCAACGAATATAAGAGTTTAGGCATAAATGTATTAAAAGAACATAACAGTATTAGTGTGGTAGTATTGGTACGCAGGATGTAGTACAGTTTCTAGTCAGTTTCTAGTCAGTTTCTAGTACAGTTTCTAGTACAGTTTCTAGTCAGTTTCTAGTCAGTTTCTAGTACAGTTTCTAGTCAGTTTCTAGTACACAGTATCTGTTAGATTCTTGTTGTTACGTCAGTTACTCTGTTTAATATGTTCATTCGCCGGTGAGTCTCCAGAGGGAGGAAACGGGCTACTTGAATACTTGACAATGGCGTCGCCTAGTCAACTGGTTGTTGCTAGGTACAAGAGGAATACTCTTCACGTCCCTTCTGGTGCCTTGGGTTTATCACATTCCCTCGTGGTACCTCATACAATGATGGTAGAGGAGTGGGCAATGGAATGACCATTGTTTAGATTAGACAGCGTAGGCTCAAAGTACCTCAATAGGTTGAGTACTACCTATGGTAGATCTAACAGTATCTAGTACATAGGATCTAGTACATAGGATCTAGTACATAGGATCTAGTACATAGGATCTAGTACATAGGATCTAGTACATAGGATCTAGTACATAGGATCTAGTACATAGGATCTAGTACATAGGATCTAGTACATAGGATCTAGTACATAGGATCTAGTACATAGGATCTAGTACATAGGATCTAGTACATAGGATCTAGTACATAGGATCTAGTACATAGGATCTAGTACATAGGATCTAGTACATAGGATCTAGTACATAGGATCTAGTACATAGGATCTAGTACATAGGATCTAGTACATAGGATCTAGTACATAGGATCTAGTACATAGGATCTAGTACATAGGATCTAGTACATAGGATCTAGTACATAGGATCTAGTACATAGGATCTAGTACATAGGATCTAGTACATAGGATCTAGTACATAGGATCTAGTACATAGGATCTAGTACATAGGATCTAGTACATAGGATCTAGTACATAGGATCTAGTACATAGGATCTAGTACATAGGATCTAGTACATAGGATCTAGTACATAGGATCTAGTACATAGGATCTAGTACATAGGATCTAGTACACAGTATTTAATACATGGCTTCTATGAGTACCTAGAGTCTAGGAAATAACCAAGTGCCTAGTACATTAGTGCCTAGTATATTACCTAAGACAGGAACGACAGTACCTTAGTACACATCAGCACCTATGTTAAAATTCAACTACTGATACACATCAGTTCTACTAGCACCACTAATACTACTTTAAATACTAACACTACTCTAGTCACCTTAAATAGTGTATCCCTTTCCGGTCATTTATATTCTAATCCACTGGCCTTTATATTCTTGGTGGTGACCTTCACTATAGCCACTACTCTAATACTCCAAAAGCCTCTATTGTTATGTTCTTTAATAACGTACGTTAGCCTAAACTTGTAATCGTTAATGGTTCCTCAAAGAATGCAAGCGAAGTGGCTTATATAATTTCGAAAGAAACATGACATCGAAAAACTCTCCACCAGAACAATGATAAGGATTGTTCCAGAATATTCGAAAAAGGCTATCATAGCACTTCGTACAACGATGGTCGATGGCCATGATACGACGTTACAATGACCATTGTTGGGATCGAACGTCGTAGGTTTCGTAATGCCTCTATACCTAGTGTCCTACCTATAGTGGATCTAACATCCCCCCCAGCCTCGATGTCGATTTATCGAGCAATATAAGACAATGCTTTTGAGCGTATTTTCGGTAGAGTTGAGGAGCGGTTGATCTCAAATCTTCAGCTCATGCCTTAATGACTTCGTCCTTTGGATATTTGGCAGACCGTTTGCAGTGTACTGTTAAAATGTAACCACGGCTTAGCTTTTTTTTGTGTCCTATAATCTGTTCCACTTCGACTAGTTCGGATCCGTCTTTATAACGTTTGAGACCGATGTCGGTAGGGAGTAGAGTAAAGTACTGTTCAGGAATTGTCTTCAGTAGGCGTAGCTGGCTGATGTAGAAAACATTGCTGCCTTTGTATTGCGGAGGGGGGCATCACGAGTTGTTAATTAACCGGTGTTTCGACATTGGCAATTTCAAAGGGTCCTGTGAATTTCGAGCGAAAAAATTTTGGTGAAAGTTGGGAAATCCTAGCGTATGGAAAACCGGTGAGACAGTTCACATCGACATAGACTTGTTGGCCCGTTTGGAAGCTAACATCCTTGTGTTTCCGGTCAAGATAAGTCTTAGCTTTATCGAAGGAAGCCTGGTGGGTCGCGAAAACTGCAATGTATACACGATTGAGTGTTTCTGCGATGTCCACTGAATCACGGTTGAGAGATTGAGTCGAAACAGGGAAATCAAAATGTAACGGTGCTGATGGAACGTATCCAAGATTTAATTCAAACACAGATTTTCCTTGAAGCGACGTGGAAGGTTGAGCATTGAGCATATATTCTCTTACGGCGAGGAGAGACGGCCAGTCTTGGTTGTGTTGGATGTAAAAACGGAGATAGTTTTCAATCAATTTGTTCCGATTTTCCACACGGCCATTCGATTGCTGATATTGAGTGACCGAAAGATGAAAATCCACACGAAGAAGAGTCAAGCCGGACTGGAACATATCACTTGTGAACTGAGGCCCACGGTCTGTTTGAATGGACGTCGTAGGCTTCGTAATGCCTCTATACGTAGTGTCCTACTTATAGTGGATCTAACATCTATATTATTCTATATTTTCTGGAAACCTATTTATTACAAATTGTGGTACTATATAGTTCTCCAAGTATAGTTCATAGCACTCTTAGTAGTGTTTCTTAGTGCCGTATCTGTAGTACTGCTTCTATATACTGCTTCTATATACTGCTTCTATATACTGCTTCTATATACTGCTTCTATATACTGCTTCTATAGTACTGTCTCTGTAGTTGTTAGATCCACGATAGTCAGGGTCCTGTTTTTAGAGGTATCATGAAGCCTACTCTGTCCGAACCTAACAATGGCTATTGCAAACACCGTGTAAATCTTCTAGAACAATCCTAACCATTGTCCTGATAGAGAGTTTCCGATGTCTCGTTTCTCTCAAAGTTATAAGTCGCTCTGGTCCCTCTCTGAGAGGAACCATCAACGAACATGATAGTAATACTGTTGGTATCGTACTGTTTCTTAGTACTGTTTCTTAGTAGTTTCTTAGTACTGTTTCTTAACACTGTTTCTTAGTACTGTCTCTATAGTACATGGTATTCCCCAAAAAGACAATATCATCAAGTCTATCATAATGTATCTCTTCAGCTGTATTCAAATATAGATATAAGTACCATCGAAGCTTTTAAGTTGGTTGCGTACAACCAGAAGACCATCTCTGCTGAAGAGTCAAACTGCAGTTACATTAATTTCACCTCTAGAGTAAGCTAAGCACTTGGTGTCTTTCCACTTGGTGTCTTTCCACTTGGTGTCTTTCCACTTGGTGTCTTTCCACTCGATGTCTTTCAAGGTGAAAGGTGATAAAGCAGTCACTAGTATTATTCTGCTGCTAAGTATTATTGATATGAATGTTTGTGATTGTATTCCAGTCGGATATGCGTGCCTTGTTTTAACCCAGTACTCATATATCCCTACTACTACCATGCTAGTTCTCTAAGTTCTATAATTCGACTATACGACTATACTAGTACTATCCTAGTCTTTCAATAGTCATAGACTAGTATAATAGTGAATAATAGTGTCATGTTCAGATAGTACTACTTTAAGTCCTATACTACTACTACTTCTACAATTACTATTACTACTACCACCACCACGTAACCACTACTACCACAACGTAACCACTACTATCATCATGTAACCACTAATACTATCATGTAACCACTACTATCATTATGTAACCACTACTACCATCATGTAACCACTACTACCATCATGTAACCACTACTACCATCATGTATCCACTACTACCATCATGTATCCACTACTACCATCATGTAACCACTACTACCATCATGTATCCACTACTATCCTTCTACGGCTACTATAATATTACTTGTCAGATCCATTATAGGTAGTGCTCTACATATTGAGGTATTTTGAAGCTGCTCGGCCTGATACTAACAATGTCCATTGTATAAGGCCTTCTACCCAGTCATCTACCTGCCATTATTGTACGAGGTACCAGAATGGACTGCAGCGAGCTAGAACAATATCCGCTATTGTTCTGGTAAAAAAGCATTTTCGTAGCTACCCCCATGTAGTAAGTTGTATAGTGACAGCAGTAATCAGTTAGAAGTAATGAGGTATAGGTATAGGTGTAAGAGGTAAGAGGTCATGTTATGGACTTTAATACATTTATGCCTAACTAAAACTATGTTCGTTGATGGCTCTTCAAAGAGAGGAATCGAAGCGGCTTATATAACTTTGAGAGAAACGTGACATCAAAAAACTCTCCACCAAAACAATGGTAAGGATTGTTACAGAATATTCAAAAAAAAGTTATCATAGCATTTCGTGCATCAATAGCCGTGACACGGCGTTTACAATAGCTATTGTAACAACTGGACTGAGAAGCTTCAATATACCCTCCATAGGCAGGGCTTTACCTTGTTGGAAAATAGCACCGAATAAGAGCGCGCACGGCGCCCTAGGCTTGCAGGGCACGTCTCTACTAGTTTCACCACCCGTGGTTGTCCTGACAACCAAGGGCCAGTGAAGGCCGACTCCCATATATATAATGAGGCCTTCGCCACACCTATCAGAAGTGAACTAATCAAGTATCTCTGCCTAGGGAGACACACCAAGATGCCTCCCAGATCCAGGCCCACCAGAGCTCCTTGTACTGACATTGAGTCTCCGCCTATGTCTGAAGTAAACATCAACTCAAGTGTTCACTTATCTTGATGAAACCATGAGATCCATATCTTATAGTCAAAAGAGATCTCTGGACCTTAAACCATGAGATCCATATCTTATAGTCAAAAGAGATCTCCGGACCTTAAACCATGAGATCCATATCTTATAGTCAAAAGAGAACTCCGGACCTTAAACCATGGTTGCTCTATGGGCCACCTGATTCCCCAGCATTCCTAGCTGAGCTGGAGTTAAAGAATCTACATACCTATGGTGGATCTAACAGGTAAGCTGTATATACATATATATGGTAGAGATTGTTTATCTTGACGAGACTGAGGTCCGTCTCGTGTAGTATTAATCATCCACTGGATCTCTCACCAAGGCTAATTTATGGGCCACCTGATGTTCACTCATCGTTGCGGATAGGACATTATTCAATCTACAGTATCTAGTGGTAATGGAAATAGTACCACTTCTATACTATTACTATTACTACTACTGTTAGAGCCGCCACGGGTAGACGCACTGCCCATCGGTATTTTAGAGCCTACGAAAGTCAATTATTCAGCTACTCGCCTCTGAGTCTGACTACTCGTTCCTTTGGTTACTCTTTTCGTTTATTACTCGTTTCTTTTGTTGACCAAATGACCGATGAAGTCATCTTATGTCATCGGTTCATCTCATCGGCTCATCTCATCGCTTGATTTTACCAGATTGTTATTTAAATAGCCCAGATTCCTCTTCTGTGAAATCATCAACGAATATAGATAACTTTAGTACTTAACGTCACAACAAGAATCTAACAACTACTATACTACTACTGTTATGTTCTTTAATAACGTGTGCTAGCCTAAACTTGTACTATTACTATTACTATTACTACTACTACTACTACTACTATTACTACTACTACTACTATTACTACTACTACTACTATTACTACTACTACTACTATTACTACTACTACTACTATTACTACTACTAGTTCTCTTTCAAGGTACTACCACCATAATGCTACTACCAACTTAGTTTGTTTATTCGAAACACTCATACATGTACTGTCAGTGTGATTTACATATGATTTAATTTATTAACAATACCTGGCTTGCTTGGCTAAACGTGTTTCTGATTTAAACCTGTCTCTGATTTACCTGGCTTTGGCTTGATAGCTACTTGCTGACTCAATATCGTTGACTGATTGCTGACTGGTTGACTACTGACTGTCACTGCAGCTTGTTGATTGAGTGACATGTTACCTTGTTACCTTATTGATCTGGTGATATGTTACTTTGTTACCTTATTGATCCGATGATATGTTACTTTGTTACCTTATTAATCCGGTGATATGTTACCTTGTTACCTTGTTACCTTATTGATCCGATGATATGTCACCTTGTTACCTTATTGGTCTCGTGGATATAGACCAGGCCATAAGCTAGGCCACTGTGCCGAATTATTTGCTATACTCAGATATTGGCTAATTGACTTTTTTAGGCTTCAGATACTACTAGATTGTACTAACTGGAGATTAATATACTGTTGCTCTATTTTTACTAAGCATATCATCTGTAGTACCTATAAATTGTACTGTATATTCGCTGTGGCCTTTTGATTCATGATACTACTCGTGTGTGGTACTTCACTAATAGTGTATAGAACTTCCACTAGACTCTATACATAGTACTCTATCTCCATTTTCTATATTCTACTAATGTCTATGTATACTATGTCTATGTATACTATGTCTATGTATACTATGTCTAGGTTTACTATGTCTATGTTTACTATGTCTATGTATACTATGTCTATGTATACTATGTCTATGTTTACTATGTCTATGTTTACTATGTCTATGTTTACTATGTCTATGTTTACTATGTCTATGTTTACTATGTCTATGTTTACTATGTCTATGTTTACTATGTCTATGTTTACTATGTCTATGTTTACTATGTCTATGTTTACTATGTCTATGTTTACTATGTCTATGTTTACTATGTCTATGTTTACTATGTCTATGTTTACTATGTCTATGTTTACTATGTCTATGTTTACTATGTCTATGTTTACTATGTCTATGTTTACTATGTCTATGTTTACTATGTCTATGTTTACTATGTCTATGTTTACTATGTCTATGTTTACTATGTCTATGTTTACTATGTCTATGTTTACTATGTCTATGTTTACTATGTCTATGTTTACTATGTCTATGTTTACTATGTCTATGTTTACTATGTCTATGTTTACTATGTCTATGTTTACTATGTCTATGTTTACTATGTCTATGTTTACTATGTCTATGTTTACTATGTCTATGTTTACTATGTCTATGTTTACTATGTCTATGTTTACTATGTCTATGTTTACTATGTCTATGTTTACTATGTCTATGTTTACTATGTCTATGTTTACTATGTCTATGTTTACTATGTCTATGTTTACTATGTCTATGTTTACTATGTCTATGTTTACTATGTCTATGCTCTGTATTATGTGGTAATTCACGTATAGTAATTTATAGACTTTATATTTGGATCCTATGGTTCTGTAGTGCTTTTATTATATGTATTATATTCCCTCTAGTCTTCTCTGTTGTATGTATCTAGTACTCTGCCTCTCATCTCTCTCAGCTTGGAATGAGCTTATTACTCTATAATTGAAGCCGTGTTCGCATAAACCATTATGGCCTTCCTCTAAACATCTCCCATTAATTTTTGTGGTGGGCTTTTCGGTCATATTGGTCAAACTCATAGTAGCACTTTCTTAAAGGTTTGGAGAACGAGATTTGTCCCACCAATTTGTTGTAGATCTCCTGTGTGTTAGGGTCTTCGAATGCAGTCCGGTTATCCTTACCCTCGGCATCAAATAAGATATTTTTTTCGTGAAGATGCCACTCGGTGAACGTGCTGGTTTGGTAATACTCGGCCAAGATCTCGTCATCCTCCAATAACTTGAGGGTCTTGTCGTCGCTCATTTTCTTGACCTGATCCACCATTTTGTCCACATCCAAGTCGCCATTTTCTTTCTTGATCTCGCTGTCTTCAAAGAGACCCGTTAATTTCTGATGCATGACCCAGAGCTGTAACTTAGGCACGAAGTACCAGCCCTGGAACTCGTAATTATCTAGGCCTTTGGAGTACTCCCATCTGAGTCTATCCTCAATCTGGTTAGGCACGTAAAGAGGAACTCCACTCATCATGGAATAACGTAATGGCAGGAGTTGTTGAAGCGTGTAGAAATGCTTTCTGCGGTCGTTGTACACTTCTGCATTAGCATCTCCATCTTCCTTGTGTACAATAGGGTTATCCTTGTACATCTGGGGTAAGTTGAAGTCCAGCTTGGAGAGACCGGTGATATCAATGTAGATCCCCGAGTCCACGTCCACAAACCGCGCATCGATGTGGTTTCCTGTGGTGGACTCACCTCTGTTATGAATATAAGTACCCACATCAATCAAGAACTTACCATATCCCTCGGATGGGTTCTCCACCACAAGAGTCTGGTTATAGTCACGAGACAACCGAGCCAACTCCAGAATGGGCATCTGGATATCAATGTCCACGTCGTATGGGAACATGAGCCCATTCCAGTACCACGCCAAAAGTGGCCCGTGCATGATCCACGACACAATACCTTTTTGCTCAGCGAAGATGTTCCAGTTTCTCAAGAGACGCTCCAAAATGATGTTTGTGCGGGCCACACGCTCATCCTTGGTCCAACCGTCCTTTTCGTAGAACAAAGCATCGCTGAAAAAGCGCCAGTCGTAGTGCCAGCCCCAATCGTTCATGACGTTTCTTCTCTCACGGATATCCAAAAGTGCCATTTTGAAATACGTGGGCTCGTTTTTCCCGTTATATTTGGAGCATTCCTTCAAGCCAGCCAAGTAGTTTTCCTCGAAAATGGTGCGATTTTCCTTAGCCTCGAATTCCTTGATCTGTTCCTCGATTTTCTCCTGGGGGTAGTCGAAATGCTCCTTTTTAAGCTCGATGTCTTTGTTGGAACCTACAGGGCCTTTGACGGTTTTATGCATACCCATGATATCTTCCATGGGCTGGATGAAGCGAGGCTTGATGTTCTGCTTCAACTTCTCGTACACGTCCAAGTGGTTGATGGTCATGATGTCACCATTTGTTTTGTCTGCATTTTGATTGATGAAGTTTTCGGTGATTTTGTTGTACATTAATCTCTGGTCGGAGTTCCGAGTCTGGTCGACCATGAACTCATAAGTTCCACCCACGGAGTCATCGTTGAGCATAATCACCTTGTATGGTTTAGGAAGGTTTGTCATGATATACGAACGAGCCATGAACACACGAATACCGTTAAACGAGGGGTTTTCGTGTTTGCAGTGATTGTGGATGATGGCTTCTGGTAACTGGTCGCGATTGCGGAAACCAGCAATCTCCAACTCCTCATCCGATAAGTCTTTTTTGTTGGAACAAAAAGGGTTGGGGTCAGGGTGGCCCCGTATTCTATTTTTCAACCGCTGGCATGTGGTCCGTTTGGACAGGTCGAGACCAAACTGTGCATTGACCAGCGTAACATCTATCCAATCAGCCCAATGAAACGGGAGCTCAGGCAACTCGTCGGAACCTTCAGTTTGGGATGTTTCTGCAAGTTCGTTCATGTAAACGGAGATAGTAAAGCGAGGATCAAAGAAAACTGCGCTGCTGCCGTTGGAGTTGTTAAATGCATATGCCTTCAGAAGAGGTACCTCACACTGGAGATGCGTCAACTCACTGTTGGTGAGCCAGAAGCGTTCTTTTTCCTGGTTGATTTTGGAAAAAAGCGGCATCACCTTACGGTGAAACTCGGTGGGTGATATAAATCTACCCATGGACTGGTTGACCTCCACCACGCCTCCGATGATCTGGAAGTAGGAGAGAATCAAAAGGTCAATTAGCACTATGGCTAATAACGAGGACAAAACCCATTTCTTCGGGATGCGCTTTAGACTCGCTATGTCAAGCATAAAAGCGGGTGTTGATGGAAAAATGACTTAAAAACGAAAGTGGGTTGGGGGAAGGTAGCTTTTTCAGTACCAGGATGCTAAAGTATCAGGGTCTCAAGTATATGGGGGAGTCCTAAATTATTATAAGGGAGGATCCGTTCGTTTCTGGGGGTGGGGTCCGTGAAAGAATGAACACAAATACGGCCAAGAAGAAAAGAGGGGTCTGTGTCCGAATTGTTTCGAAATGTCTTGGATGTACCAAGTCAGAAAATGATTGGTGCTCACAACGTAAGCCTTGATTACAAGTCGTGTTCAGAGGCCGTTTTGTATGCACATTCAGGTGCAAGAAAAAATAAAAACCCAGTGAGGTTCCTTCCCCGAAGGTTGCGTTTCCACGCAAAAAAAATATTAAAGCCGATGAACGTTTCCAAATTTCACCCTTATGTTTGAATTTTTCTCCACTCCAATTTCATTTCACATTTTGTAATTATTAATGCACGGGCGACCATTGTGTTGGGAGAAAGAGAAATTGGTGTCTCTGCACTTCAATGCCGGCATGATTCTATCTGCACGTTTCGAACGCAAAACATGCGAGTGAGGAACAGCACCTGAAATTCCACCCTCTGACATGATTTGCTGTGAGAGAAATACGAGTCAGCTGGATTACTTACAAAGTCAATTAAATAGCAAAGCTAGCCCGGTTTTGTGTGTACATGAGCGGGGGTTGGCGTCCACCAAGGGCATTGACGCTACCCTCATACCCCAGGTGTCTCCATACTTCTATTCATCATCGCATTCCTCCGCAACGTCCCCTTACATTCGCGACCAAGTATTATGGTGACATTTCAAGGCTACTTCCACACTTGCAGATCAGCGCTAAAATTGCGCAGCTTGACTGTTTTAAATGCAGGATTCTCATGTTGCCTTAACCAATATGCCGGCGGTACTGGATGCCAAGAAAACTTTAAGCTTGCGCTCGTGTGACATTAGTGGTCGCCACTGGACTTCTTATCTGCAATAGCCTCAAGCACTTTTCGGATCTGGGTATGCGTGGGCGCGATCAATTTGTCCACTTCCGAAATCGCCTCCTGCCTCATTGCCTTGTCGAGTTCGGCAATTTCTCGGAATATTTGAGCGTTCTTGTGGTCCCCATTAAATGCTCCTACTTCGTTCAAGTTGGACAAATTGAACTCCTCAAAGTCGTCTCCAGAAATACCAAACTCTTGTGGCTGCATGTCAAAGACTTGATCGTTGAGCCTGTCCCATTGTTTATTAATGGCCTGCTGATGCGTAGTCACTTTTGTAGGTTTCTTGGGTGAATCTTTCTCTTCTTTCTTGTGCGATGCAGCATTGGCAATGCAGCTCTTTAGTAAAAACCTTTTTTTCAAGATAAATGTGATTCTCGTATTCAAGTCCTTCACGAATTTCTCCTCGTCAATGGGTTCGCTGGGCTGCATTGTGGAGAAGTCGAGATTGACTTTCTCCGGTGTAGTGAACTTCGTGCGTATAGCCACCAAAAAACTCTCGATCCATGCAATCAATTTCATGAATAACTGCTGGTCGTCTTTGGTGTACAAGTCATGCAAAAACCTCCACAATGTTTTCTCGTGCTTGTCCAATAAGCTTTTGAACCGGTCAAACATTTCGGGTGTACTTAAAAAGTACATTTCTCCTTCGTCCAATTTTGTGAGCTCCACAAGCAAATCATCAAGGAAGTGCTGCCAGTCCAAAAACACCAAATGGACGTCACATTTTTTCATCACCGACATGAGTGGTTGATAGAAAATTGTAAGGAACTTCTTGATGAGCTGTGTGAGTTCGGGCTCCTTCCAAAGCATCTTCAAGTTTTCCTTGTCCCATGACCGTACCTCCAACTGAAGCAATTGTTCTAAGAGCAAATAAATAGATGCTTTGTCAGTGGGTCCCTTGTCATTCAATTTCATGTATGCTTCATAAGAGGGCAAGATTTGTTCGGTGTAGAATTTAAGGTCGGATTCACTCAACTGGGGAAGCATGAGATCAGAGCTCAAAATGGTGAGTAACAAATTCATATTCTTCATCATGTTTTCTTCCTTCAACTCAGTCTGCAACGTTGGTTCAGCTTTCTTAACAAAATAATTGATACGTTCAATGAAAACAGCACATTCTGGTTGACGCATCAACGCATTGCCCAAAATCTTAGCCCGTTCTTTGGAAAAGTCACCTAAATCCTCGTCCAACAACATCACAAAGGTCATTGAAAGCAAATTATTGGATTCGTGTTTCTTTTTGCCGAATGAAGGAACATCAAGAAGTAAAAGGTCCACGATACGAGACATAATCTTCATAGGATTGGTGTACTTCAAGATTCCGTAACACATTCTGTACGGAAACAAACGATGGAATTTGCGGCACTTCTGCAACCACTCGCTGGAGTTATCCTGGGTCAAGAATACCTGGTATAATGTAGCTGCAACCTCTAATTTGCACCATTCCATGAAAGACACCAAGAGTGGAGAAACTTCATCAAGCAGCTCACTTTTGCTGAATTCTTCAAACACCAACGAGAGCTTTGTCGGATCAGTAATGAGTTCTGCTTTGAATCGCTCGAAGTTCTTGGACAACTCGAAAACCACACTGGAAATGTGTTCCTGGAATTCTTCTTGAGTCACAAGTCTATTGTGCTCGAGGTCTGCGCGTTGCTGGTAATCAACCTTCTGTTCCGGGGACAATTCATGGAAATTCTTGGAAGGGTCATTAATAAACGACATAAAAGGCTTGGCGTGTGCGATCTCGGGTTTCGAAAGAAGAGAGTTGATGAAGCCACGAAGTGCCAACCGTAACTTCTCCTTATGAAACTTTGAAGCATTTTCTCTGGTGAATGGTTGCAGAAAATTGGACTCCACAATTGGAGGAGTTTCACTAGCTCCGGAAGCTAATTGGTATTCAATTGTAGAAGTGACACCCTTATCGTTTTTAAATTTCAGGGGAAGCTTGCTGATCATCAATCTAGAAAAGGTACTTTTCAAGCTCGTTTCCAAATCTTTAAACTCGGAATAAGATCTAGATATAAAGTGAGACTCGTACTTGAACGAGTCCCCATCTTTCAAACGGCGAGTCACCTGAATAACAAAGGTATTGTAGGTTTGTTTTGGCGAAGAAAGGTAGTGAAGGGGGTTGAGGTTCCAGCCGTAAGAAATCTCCCGCGACATGATATCCACCGCTATGATGTTGATGTTGTAATTGTTGATGTAGTTCATCAGCGGGTAGTCTTCAAGGTTGGAAGGGCTCTGGAAAGCATCCAAGCCTACTTTCACCAGGGTAGGAGCCTTTGAGATCTTATCCAATTTGCCTTGGTCCGAAGGCTTAAGGTGATCACTGGTGAGATACTCCAATTCCTTCTTGGAACTAAGCATGGAGTTGAAGAAGAGGAGCATGAGCCGCAACGACCGCGTACTGACCTGAGACCTCTTGGTGACGTTCTCCTTGCGCTGGGCCGAGCTCGAGATCCTCTTGTGGTTAAAACTCTCCACGAATGGCTGCACGGTATCACGCCAGAACTCCACCTGCTTGTTCTTTGGGTTCATGGCCACAAACGGAAAAGTAGCGATGAAATGCTCGAAGAAGTAGCGGAGCAACGGCATACTGTAGGGATTCTCGTTGGTTTTAGGCGGGCGGAAGGGCGGGCCCAAGTACTCCAAGCACCGGGGCTCAGATAGCACGTGCAACTCTTCAGTAAGGCATGCCTCCAAGAGAAACTTCTTGAGGAAATGCTCCTGAGTAGGCGACAAGTTGTCAAGGAAGCGGAGGTCACTCATAGACTAGGGTAATTATTGGTGATGAGGCACAGATGATGGGTTTGGGAGTGGGAACAATAATATGCAATTGGGGATGTGAAGGCCAAGCAATTAGGCCGTCACAAGGGTTTGAAGTGAGAATAGATAATGCACAGGTGCCAGGAAAGGGGAGCCAGAAATTAGCAGTGATGATGGGTAGACTTTATAGATATCCAAATGTGTAGGCACTCAAGCATTTGTGCGCAACGGGTCCCCAGACGCAGGCCCCGATAGTGTGGAGTCCCAGTCACAGGGAAGAGCAAAAGGAAAGTTAAAGTAATACGACAAAAAAGAGGAAAAAAAAAAGAAAGAAACAAGAGAGAGAAAAATACATTGATTCAAAATATGTTTATTGTGAGGATATTTACATGGACGTACTTTGATGTGTGAAATGTCACCTGGTGGAATATTCATGGTATTCGTATTGGGGTTAGTTGTGGAGTCAAGCCTGATGAGATGGGCCAGTATGCGCACCAAACAGATCCATCAAATAGAACCAGATCCAAATAGAACCAGATCCAAATAGAACCAGATCCAAATAGAACCAGATCCAAATAGAACCAGATCCAAATAGATCTAGTAGTATTTTACCTTAGTTTATAATCTAATGTCAACTTTGGGTACAAGAGATTGTATGTAAATGATATGACGTATTTGTTGCCATTGGTGATTTAGTAGAGTCATATAACATGGTCAGTAGTCTCAGAACATGGTCTAGTTGTCTCAGAACATGGTCTAGCTGTCTCAGAACATGGTGTAGTAAGTGAACGGTAAACCCACATTGAGAGTCTAATAACACACCAGAAGCATTAGACCACATTACTAAATAAAATAAGAAGAAAATGAATAAATAATAAAAAATGAATAAATAACAAAAAATGAATAAATAACAAAAAATGAATAAATAACAAAAAATGAATAAATAACAAAAAATGGATAAAAGATTATTTGGGTTTGGCTGGTTGCACGTGTGATGGTCTGGCTTCTCTGATCCTGCGAATGCACTGACTGATTTGGCTGATAAGAGATCCTGCGAATGTGAGTACCAACTAAATATGTGTCAATGCTAAGATGCTTAAGGAAAGTACCTTTTTGTTTAAAGTCATATAAATACTCTCACGAGCTATAAAACATTACCATTTGTTATTACTCTATTTTACCAGCTACCACACTTATACCAGCTACCACACTTATACCAGCTACCACACTTATTACCAACTATTACGCTTATTACGTGCGAACCCGTATTTCAACTTCCAGTAAGTCCTTTCAATGAAAGCTCAAGAAGTAAAATCAAAATTTCTTGCTGTTTTGTATATTAGGTATAACATCCAATACATTAATTGGTAAATCTGGTAGCTTAGTTTTATCTTTAGCTCATGGTTTTTTGTCTCCAGGTTTATTTAGTCCACTCATTACTTGGAATATACCTGGGGAACTAGCTGAAGTGCGATCTCAGGCCAACTCCACTGCGTCACACTACAGTCCAAGAAACCTACAATTAAATTATAGGCCAATGAAGAAATTCTAAAATTAATTAAAGATCCTTTTGAGGATTTATTGTATTATTATTAGTAATGTCTTGGGATTTTTTGTGGAGTGTAGGGTAATTTCCATCACAAGTAGCTGAATTCGTCCAATTTTTTACAAACGAACACTTAGTTCTTTTATTGAATACTCTTTAAATTCATCTAATAATTTTTATTGGTTACTCTTTAATGCTTCTCATAAATTTTACTGATGACTTTAATTCTTGTCATAATTTTTACTGGTTACTCTAAATGCTTCTCATAAATTTTATTGATTACTTTAATGCTTGTCATAATTTTTACTGATTACTCTCTAGTAAATTTAGGATTTCCTAATTGGTTACTGTCTCTATGCTGGTCCAACGGGTGAGAATTACTTTACTCACCCCTCGCACAATCTCGAGCTTCATAATACATAACAGTCACACATCCATATACAACCACCCATAACAATATGAACACATTGTAAAGTAATATCATCATTACGACCAAAATATATTCAATATGTCATCTATAATATTCGAGAAGTAAGGATACTAGACATAACTAAGGATATTAGTGAGAAATAAGGATTATATACTATATTACGCTGCTTATTAGGAGGGTATTCGCAGGCCATGGGGTCGGAAGGCATCGCGCTTCTACACACTCCCGGCAAAAGGCATCGCACCAAAAACTTTTCTCCTACTTACTCACCTCTCGCCAGCACAATGGGAGTTCACAAGAAGGAAAAACAACGCAGAGCCAAGGAGGGCGACAAGAGGGACGGCAATCTCCGAGTCAAGGGAGAAAACTTTTATCGTGATGCCAAGAAAGTCAAGCATCTCCTGATGTACAAGTCGGGCCGGGCCACTCGTAATGCCAAGGGTGAGATCATCAAGGCTGCTGCTTTGCAATCCACAGATGCCCCAGTGGCCCGTGTAGACCCTAACCGGAAATGGTTTGGAAACACCCGTGTCATTGCACAGGATGCTTTGACCCACTTCAGAGATGCCATGGGTGATAAGAAACACGATACTTACTCGGTGTTGTTGCGCCGAAACAGATTACCCATGTCGTTGTTGGACGAGAAAGATCTGACTGAATCGCCCACGGCCAAGATTATCGAGACCGAATCGTATGAACATGCGTTTGGGCCAAAACAGCAGCGGAAAAAGCCTCGGCTGCAGGCGGCTTCGTCTCTTGAAGAGTTGGCAGAAATCACCACTGCTGATAGCAAAACGTACGAGGAAAAAGCTGAGTTGGATGCCACTCTTGGCTTGATGGGAGGCTCGATCTTAGACAAAGACGACTTCACCCAGGAGGCCAAAGAGGCCATTTTCAACAAGGGCCAGTCCAAGCGGATTTGGAATGAGCTCTATAAAGTCATCGACTCTTCAGATGTGGTGATCCACGTATTGGATGCCCGTGATCCTTTGGGCACGCGGTGTGAATCCGTTGAGAAATACATTCGGGACGAATGTCCCCACAAACATTTGATCTACGTGTTGAACAAATGTGACTTGATTCCCACATGGGTAGCGGTATGTGTTTTTTTTTCAAATCACTCGGTTTTTCCATTTTCGTTTTCATTTCATTCTCCATTTTATCATGTTCCAGTCTTTTTTTTACTTACCCCAAAGCCCTTAGTCAGGGGGACGATCTGATGATCCTGTATCATCGCCCACATCGTTGTCTGTTAATGCTTTGGGAGATCAAGGATATCCGCCTGTGGACCCTTTTCGGAGGACCCATCCGTTCTGGCTGGGTTTTGTCTGCGCTGCTGGTAGTTTTTATCAGCTCTAGGATATTCTCGGAGACTTTTGAGTTGGACCTAACCAAATGCAACGGTAAGGTCCGTAGTAAGAATCCGACATTCCCTTTCTACTTCCTCTTCATCCTCTTCTCTAATTACTTCTCTATATTTTCCCTTTTTTTTACTACCTTCTGATAACATATACTAACCATCAGGCTGCTTGGGTCAAACACCTATCTAAATCATTCCCCACCCTTGCATTCCACGCATCCATCACGAACTCCTTTGGTAAAGGATCGTTGATCCAGCTTTTGCGTCAGTTCTCCACTTTGCATTCAGACAGAAAACAAATCTCCGTTGGCTTCATTGGCTACCCAAACACAGGAAAGTCTTCCATCATCAACACATTGCGTCAGAAGAAGGTGTGCACTGTGGCTCCTATTCCTGGAGAGACCAAGGTGTGGCAATACATTACGTTAATGAAAAGAATCTTCTTGATTGACTGTCCCGGTATTGTGCCTCCAAGCAATAAAGACTCTCAGACAGATATTCTTTTCCGTGGTGTGGTGAGAGTCGAAAACGTTTCGGGGCCTGAACAGTATATTCCTGAGTTGCTCAAGAAATGTGAAAGAAAACATTTGGAGAGAACTTACGAAGTGAAAGGATGGAAGAATTTCGAGGAGGACCCAGAATTATTGGAAGATGCTAGTACTGAGTTCATTGAGCTCATTGCCAGAAAGCACGGAAGATTGTTAAAGGGAGGAGAGCCAGACGAGTGTGCCATTGCCAAATTGGTGTTGAATGATTTCAACAGAGGAAAGATCCCATGGTTCGTCATGCCTCCTAAGGACGACGAGGTTAGAACTGATGGTGTCGATAGAAGGGCTGAGCACAAGCGTAAGAGAGCCGCGAGAGAGGCTGAGAAACAGGGCGAGAAGAGCGCCAAGAGATTGAGGTTGGATGAGGATGAGGTTGAAGAGCCTGAGGTTACTGGAGAGGAAGCAGAAGTTGCCGGAGAAGAGGAGCAGGACGAGGGTTCTGAGGAACTGAAAGACTAATAAGGCTTTGGTATTATCGTGAAATTCAGGGTAAGATTTGGGATCGGATTATCTAATTATATACACACATACTTGTCTCCAGTGTAGCGAAACCTATCCGATGTGAAGCGCATTGGCAGGATTAATGCAAAATGCCAACTTTCATGAGAACTGCTTTGATTTCTTGCTGTTGTTCGACTTCAAAGACTTGACCCCCTCAAACACATCGCCAAGGCCCCAAAGAAATCCCTTGTATTTCTGAAACACGCCCATTTCCGAATTCACTTGCCTGTATAGCTCCTTGAAGCACTCCATTAGCAAGTATGCATGTAAAGTGGAGGTCATCTGCTGAGTCGGGGGAGCACCTGCAAACTGACCAAGGGAAGGCGATGCGAAAAATTGACGAATGATGGGGGAAATCGGAAGCAACTGCAACTCCTCCGCCAAGTATTCCACTGAAGGTTTATTGTTGGAGGTCAAGCCCTTTTCAATGTCAGGATTTGATACAACCCCATTATTATTGCCCGACTCGTTGTTAGACGAAGCTGCACCCGAACCGGAACTTTTGTTTCCGCCCGATAAAAGCTGGTTTCCGATGTGTTTTAAGTCATAGAAGTTGGGGAAGAACTTTGAGCACCACCAGAAAAACTCGTTTTCGTCATTGGGCAAAATGTCGTTGGTCAATAAACTTACAAGGAAACCCAAGTCGTAGCCCGAATGGTACGAGAGCCAGTTGATTGAGGTGTCCAACAATAAACCACTTTCCATCATCAACTCTGCAAATGCCAATTGAGGGATACCTTGCGTTGCGTGTGATGCAAAGTTGATTTGAGACGTCAGGGAAAGCATGGACAAGTGCTCCTCATTGAACATCTGTTCGCTCAAATCGTAATGAAAGTTGAACTGCCAAATGACGGAATTGCTGATTTCATTATTTTTGATTTGCACAGCACAAAAAGACAACTGAATGAGATTCAACAAGTCAGAGTTCAGACGCAATGTCTGGAAATGGTAGTCGGACGACGATTTAAACGTACCCACGGGTCTTGCCACAATTCCAGGGATCTCCTGATGGATAGAAATGAATACAGATGCCGTTTTATCATTTATGAATGATCTCAAGTGGTTGAACTCATACTCCAAGTTGTAGTTCCACACCTCTTTGATAATAGGCACCTGTTGTTGGGTCTGCAGCGGGAGTTGCTGGGGCATGAGATGCTGTTGTTGTGAATGTTGCTGCTGCTGGGATTGTGGCTGTGACTGAGTGGCAAACCTATGCTGGGGCATCTGCAGCTGTATCAGCAACAAAGGGTTACCGTTTTGGGAGTAGTTCAATGCATTGAGTCCCGCAGTATTGACCATCTTCTGGCCGCCATCCATGCCAGCATTGAGTGTGGCCAATAGCGTGTTTCCTGTGATGTGGGGTTGCTGTTGCTGTTGCTGTTGCTGTTGTTGTTGTTGTTGTTGTTGCTGCTGTTGCTGCTGCTGCTGTTGTTGTTGATGATGATGTTGGTTGATCAACTGTTGTCTTTGCTGCTGTAACTGACGCTGTTGCTGCATCTGTAACTGGGAGATCTGAGGAGATTGTCCACTCTGGGAGGGAGATTGTTGCAGTTGCAGCTTCTGCTGATGCTGGTTCTGCTGGTGCTGGGACTGGCCATGTAAATATTGAAGATGGGGATTGATGTTCATTTTGGGGGGATCGCCAGATGCAAAACTGATGGGGATTCCCGAGGTTTGGATTGGGATCTGCAGTCTAATTTGCTGGAAGGTTCTGAATGGATGGGAAGCTCTATGTTGCACTGAAGTTGCCCGCTAATGTCTCAATCTCAGTGAACGGACAAATTTGATTTAGTGGTGAGGGCACTACACACTCAAGGCCAAGGGTAAAGCGCGCGCTACTACATATTACTAAGGAAATCAAGCCTTTGAGTATTGGATAGTTCCTTAGACACAGGCCAAGACCCAAACGCCTATTCTGGACTCAAATACCTTTTAATGGGCTTAACGGTAGTCTTCTTTGATTCTTCTATTCTTACCCGATTGCAAGTAGAGCAAATCTCAAGCCTTCTTCACTTAATTCCACATCGTTCACCTCTCTTCGTTACTATCCATTAATGGATTCTTCGTGCAAATGTCTAAATGGCCGCTGTGAGCTGAGTTGGGTCATTCTTGCCAGTTTCCATGTTCACCAGTTTCCATGTTCACTAGTTTCGCTCAGGTTCACCAGTTTTGCCAGTTTTACTCTTTGATCTTCGCACTCTGCTTGGTCTCGATAGGTAATTCTATTACTTCTTTACAACTGTTCACGCATTGCGGGCCCCTCTCTGCCACCGCCTTGCAAGAAGTTATGGTCACCTATTCTTCTTGGCTTGATGAGGTACTGCAAAAAGAACGCGACTGCGCAGGTCAAGCAGAGAACAGCCACCACCACGTAGATTATGCCCAAACTCATGTTACGGCCGCCTAAGATGGAGTTGGTGGTGATCAACAATGACTTGGTGCCCCCGTAACTCGAAACAGGGTAGTTCAAGCCGATCTCGATCTCGTATGTGCCGGAGGAAAACGTCTTGGTGGTATTCTTTGAGTATAACTTCAAGAAAGTTGGCAATGCTGCCGTGCGCATCCAGTTCTGCAAGTGTTGCATCTGGGAAAGATCAGGAAGGTTTTCGTCGGTGTAGCCGTTGGGGTATTTCTTGGCCCAGTTGGGAGGAGGTACCACGTCAGATGCCTTATATGAAGTCTTCTTGAACCGGTGCTTGCGGTCAGACGCCCAGGAGATATCGTCCGAGGAAAGAACATAAGTCTCATTAGCCAGGCCACTTGTAGGGTTTAGAAGCACGGGGTTGGAAAACGTGTCGTTGAACAAGGAGTTGGCTATGAGCCCGCATGGGTATATGGGCTTTCCGCCACGTTCACGGATGGGGTCACAGTTGGAGGTCAAGTCCCCAGCTGATACACTGTTGCCGCCAATCTGGCTGATATCATAAGACTCCACATACTTCCGGTGGTTCTGGAAGAAATTGGTTAAGCGGTAGTACAAGAAAATGGGAGGACTTATGTCATGGGGCAAGTTGAATTGCAAGTGGCACGTGGTTGCGGTATCACCATTAGAATCCTTGCTAGAGGTTGTTCTCCACTTGAACTTGGGGTCTTCGTTCTTGTGTTGGAAGTGCCAGTTTGTGTATTTGGAAGGTACCAGGCGGAACTCGGACAGCGCCTCCTCGGCACACCGAGTGTAGTTGATGGACAAGTTTTCCACATTGTAGGTTGCCCAAATCAAAACCACTCCCAAGGGAGCAAAAATTGCCGCCACAAGGAAAAGAAGCGGGATCACCGTCTTGGGGGTAAGGATGGGCTGCCAGGCCTTGAGTCGTTGCTGGCGGAAAGCTGTGTTGGGAGGCTTTCTAGACTTGTGAATCTGCAGTACACCTTCGTCTTCGGAGCCGCTTGCATTGTTGTGGCCATTACGCCGCCGCAAGAAGTTCATTTGGAAGGATGCAATTTATAGGATTTTAGGGATGCAATTTATGGAGGGAGTGGGGATGTTGAAAAAGCTGAGTTAGGTGTACTGTGCGTATTTTTGTATAGCGTGTAAGGGCGCGAACTTAGCCCAGAAAACGAAGTCTTTTGGCGAAAATCAAATACAATGTAAATGTGAGATGAGAAAACACGAACCACAAGAATCTCCAGAGGGCTAGAAAAAAAGAAAAAATAAAGAGTGACTGGTTTTGCAATTGCCATATTGAATCGGGTATTGAGTCGAGGATGGTTTTCTGTAAATAAATAAAATTATATTACTATTGAAAGAGTGGGCTTGTTATATTTTATGTAGATAAACCAGACGTGCAGTGTAGCAGTATAGCAGTATAGCAGTGTAGCAGTAGAACAGTAGCAGTACAACAGTACAACAGTACAACAGTACAACAGTACAACAGTACAACAGTACAACAGTATAATAGATTACTACAGTTTTTTTTCTGCAAGAAATAAGAAGAAGATAATACAGAGATTCCTACATGTATCCCGTATTTCCGTATTCCAATAAGCTCTGTTTTTGACTGCAACCGATTGTTCCAATAGTCTATTGCCATGAATGGTGTCTTGCCTGGTCGACCTGGTCGCCTTAAACCGCGCGTCGCGGCGACTCAGTCTTTCATGGCCACGTGCTTCGTGAAACAATGAATGAAAACAAAAGACGATCTCGTAGAGGATATTGATAAAAAAAAAGCATTAAGAAAAAAAAAGTGGATCGAGAAAACAATGGCGATTTCATGCGTGTGTAAACCTCCCGAAAAATCTCCCAAGTACTGATCTCTCTAGTACTGATTTCCCAAAGAACGAGCACTTAAGCAGATGTGCTATTGGGACATGGTCTCAGTGCACTCAAGTGCCCTCAGTGCTCTCACTTATCGCAGTGCAGCAGCTTATCTGGATATTCGCGCATCTCTTCGTACTCCGAGCCCAGCAACATTTAAAACCTTATAAACACCTTACATCGCCTCACACACGCTTGACCTCTGGTCCCCACTATAAAAACCTTTGGTTACTATTGCCGTCACTTTTTAAATGAGCAAGGAGATTCCAGCAATCACAGGCACCATCGACCGGTCACGTGCCATCCAGGTATTTCCTCCCAGCTTGGCTCCTTATAAGCCCACCATCTTGGCCTACGGCACCTCGTTCGTGGCCACTGTCATTGGGTTTCCGTTCGACACCGTCAAAACCCGTATGCAATCATACAAGAAGTTTACCCTGGTGTTGGACTGTGTGACAAAGACATTTAAATACGATGGGCTTGGTGGTTTCTATCGAGGTATATGGGCCCCTCTCTTTTCCACGGCGTTTGTCCGCTCCATCAACGTTTCACTCTTTACTAGCATCAAACCTCTTTGCTATAGTTCTTTGTATTCATGGAACTCCTTGGCTGACGGCCTTAATCCTTTTCTTATGAATGTGCCAGTATGTTTCATGGCTGGTGCCATTTCGGGCATGGGTTCCACGGTGCTTTCGTGCCCATTTGAATTCACTAAGAATTATTCCCAAATTGCCACTCTTGCACAGAACCAACAATTCCATGGCAAAGGTTCAGAGTCTTTGACTGCAACACCGAAAGTGAGTTCATCTCAAGTGACACCCAAAGTGACACCAAAATCATCGACTCCTCTCCTAAGACAATCCACTATGCAGGCAGTCAGATCTATTGTCAAACACAACGGAGCCATGGGTCTATACACAGGTTTCAAGTACCAATTGATCCGGGACGGTGCTGGATCTGGTGTATACTACGCCGTTTACGAAACATTTAAATGGGCATGCAACTCGTTGCTCAATGGCACAGCCACGGAATCTTCACCCATCTCCATTCTCATTGCCGGTGGAATGTCTGGTGTAACCTGCTGGGCCGTGATCTTCCCAATAGACACAACAAAGTCGCTTATCCAAAAGGATGTGATAACCAATACGTTACGCAAGGAGCTGGGTCTCGAGCCGTTTCCGGAGAAGATTCGCTCCTTGGTGTTTGAAAGACGCATGTATCGGGGCTTGGGAGTATCAGTGTCCCGGTCTTTTCTTGTAAATATGGTGTTCTTTGGGACTTACGAGTTCTCCATGAAGCACTTCTTCTAACCTCATAGACTATTTATCTGTACATAGAAATACTTATAGACTCTCATTATGGACTATACTTCTATGTATCGATCAGTCTCTGCTGCGTCCTCTTCCTCGTGTGTTCACCTCGTGCTCCTCTTCAGGCGTCACCTTATGCCCCTCTTCAGGCGTCACCTTATGCCTTCTTGGGCGAGTCCGACCTCTCTTTCTAGGAGGCCCTCCTTCGACGGTAGACGTGAGTTCTTGAATGCTTCTCTTTATTGGTGATTTGGACCGAGTACGGAAAGCAGGCGACTCGAAGCCTTGGCTGGTGCTGACTTGCCGGCGATACCTGGCTCCGACATTACGAGAAGTACGTCTAGGCTTTTTGACTGGGGAAGACTCTTCAGTCTTTACCTGATCTGCTTTCCCGGTTTCTTCGGATGTCTCCGTAGGTTCTCCTTTGTCACTTTTTTCAGTGGGCTCCTCAGTGGGCTCCTCAGTGGGCTTCTCCGCAGTGGGATTCACCTCAGTGGGTTCCTTCTGTTCACTTGGTTCCTTCTGATCACTGGTGTCATTCATATCAGTGGACTCATGCTTTTTCGTGGGTTCACTCTTGTCAATGGACTCATTCTTTTCATTCAAGTTGGTTTTTTCAGTGGACTGATTTTTGTCACTGGACTCGTTCTTTTCACCGTGAACCTCTTGGTTCTCTTGGTTTTCTTGCTTGACTTGAGGTGACGTGTCCTCGCCACTATGACCATACTCTTTTTTGGGAATAGGTATGTGGTCTGTTTCTTCGGGTACAGGGCCCATACTGCGCAAGTAACGACCGCTTCTTGTCACCCGAGGAGTCTCATTGACGGCTGCCTCAGCGTAATCAATATCTGTTTCACTCATGTTCGGAGCAAAGCTTTCATCTGGATCTTCATCTATTTGGTCGCTTTCACTGGCACTCTCACTCTCACCTTCACCTTCGCTTTCTTTGTCATCGTGATCAGATTGATGAGTTTCGATTTGAGTGTTGTTCCCACTCTTTTTCGTCTCTTCTTCGTTTATTTGGCCTTCGTTTTCGCCGTTTTCTTCAGTTTCTTCTGCAAATTCTCCAAGTTCTTCATTTTCATTCTCTTCATATTCGTTCTCTTTCTGCTCAGTTTCAGCTTTGGTGGATACGTCCTTCAATTTCTTAGTAAGAACTTCATCTGCTCTTTCTCTGAAAAGCTCGAGAATTTGCTTTGTAGCTTTGGTGCTTTTCTTTTTGATTCTGCCTGAACGACGGGGAGACTTGGATATACCTGATGCATGCTCTGATTCTTGTTCTAAATAATCCTCCATGTGTTCTGGTTCGTCAATCTCCATGCCCTCGTTAAGATCTGTTTTACCAGCTTTTGGTGACTTTGTCAAAAATGAAGTGAGTGGCCTAACCACATTCTGCCAAGAACTGCGCTTCCCAACAGGAACTTTCAAACTATAAGCAAATTTTTGTAGCTTTTCCTGGCGGAATTGACGGATTCTGCTTTCAGAAGCTAATTCATCTTCACTAGGCAGGTTTTCTTCTGTTGGTATGTTTTCGCCGGCAGCTGGCAGATTCTTCTCAGTTGGAACCATTTCACTATCTTCAGCTGGAACCAGTTCATTCTCTTGAACTGACTCATTTCCTAATTCATTTTCCTCAATTGCAGCCTCAACGTTGGTTTCAATGCATTCAACAATATCCTTCATTGGCTCTAGTGTGCTTTGAAGTCCGGAGGAAATATGGGCGAGAGCTGATTGAATAGGAGTTTCCACAGCCTGGTCCAAAGCAGCCTTGTACTGATTTTCGGTGTATTCCTCCGATACCTTGGCTTCTTCAACTAAGTTTTGAACTGCATCACCCAATTTCTCACTCACATAGTCTAAAGTCTCAGCAACAGCAACGAATGGGTCCTTTGGAGGATTTAATTCAAGACCTTTCTCTTGTGTTTGGATTTCCTCTGTTTCAACTGGTTTCTCATCGCATTCCATTGGCTCTTCTGCCTGTTCTTCAACTGTATCTTGAACGACATTGACTAGCTCTTGTACTGCATCCAGTACCAGTGGAGTAAAACCATTGCTTTCAGAGTCACCTCCAATCACTTCATTTTCATTCTCTTTATTCTCTTCATGTTTATCTTCTGATACCTGGGCAGGCGCTTCCACAGCGCTCTCGATATACTCAAAGACCGCAGCTGCTGGTCCAAGTGCATCAGAGAATTGCTCATTATCATCTGCTTCTGCCATAGGAGAGTCTTCAACATGTACTTCTTGTTCGATCTCCTTTGGAGAGTCTAGTACTGCATCACGAGCTTCGTTGAAATGTTCGAGCACTTTGCTTGCCACATCCAATGTACTTTGAGGTTCTTCAGATTCAGCTTCATGGAGTTCACCACTGGGAGATTCACCACTTGAAGATTCACTTTGTTCATCACCTTGCTTGGCACTCACGGTAGATGCAGGTTCTTCCACGGCCTCCTGGATCTTTTCGACAACACTTGAAGCAGCTTCAGCTAGAGGTAAATTGTCAGAGTCGTGGTACTCCACCAGGTCATCAGATGAATCTTCCACTGGCTCCTCAATAACATCTTCAATATAGTCAACAGCATCTGCTACCGGGTGCAAGGCATTAGCAAGGGAAAGATGATCTTCGGTGTCTTGCGTCAATGCAGGTTTCTGATCAAGGTCCTCAACAACAGCTCTCAATCTTTGAGCTCTTTCCTTTCTAATAGTATCAGCGAAGGTTTTTTCATCAACAGGCTCTTGAATAACATCGTTGATTTTGTCCATTACCTCGGAAGCACTCTCGATAGCTGTTTCTAAAACTTCCTTTTGTACAGCAACCGAGTTTCCTATTTTTAAGGTAATTGGAAGGTCGTTCTTCTGATTAGCATCTGGTCCATTAGTATCATCAACCATCTCCACATCCTCCACAACCTTCGCTTCTTCGACTGGATCCTCCATCACCTTCATATTTTCAATTGGCTCATCAACTACCGCTTCAATGCATTCCATGGCATCATTCAGAGCATCCACCATTTGCTTGATTATCGTCGCAGATTCAGATCCACTCTCGTGTGAAACATCCTTCTCTTGAACTGGCTCTGCAGGAATGTCAACCACCTCCACAGCATCTGTCAAAGGTTTCAGAAGAGCAGATAAAGTGTCCTGGCGAGAAACATCATCAGAATCCTGAATTTTATCTTCTGAAACCTCAGATTCTTCCAATTGCTCACTCTCTAAGTCCAGAGTCTCCACCTTACTGAGCTCTTCAGCAATAAGCTCAGTGATTTCCTCACTTATTGCCTCCTCTACTTCCTGATCCGATGGGGCAGCCGAGTAGTCATCCAGGTTATCCGTAGGTTCAGAAACCTCGTGTTTTTCGGATTTAGACCAGCTAAATGGGTTCAATGTCAGGAAAATCTTCTTGATACGCTTCAAAGGCGACGGATTATCGTCGACTTCTGCAGATCTTTTTCTGGATTCTTCAGTTCCAATTGGTTCTGTTGAACTCTTTGAAAGAAGTCCCTCAAATTCTTCGATATGCGTTGGAACAATCACTTCGGTGGCTTCCTCCATGGTTTCTACTACCACATCCTCAGGCGGCTCCAGAGGCTCCAAGACTTCAGTAGGCTTTACCATGGGCTCGTCGTCCGAATCTTCCACAAACTTGAAAATAGAAGTGACTGTGGTGTGGGATCGTGAGGATTGCTCGGGCTCTTCGATAGAGCTTGGGTGCAACAGAATTCCTGGAGCAAACTCCGTGTACTCGTCGTAAAGCACAAGAGTTTCCTCTTTGGTGATGGGCTCGTCCACATATATAGCAGTGGACTCGTCATCTGAAGACTCCACTTCAGTCAGGTCCAGAATGTCTTCCAAAATTGGGACTTCCGGCTTGAAACCGAAGAATGCAGAAGGCTCTGCCGCATGTGACTCCCCTTCACTCATCAGCTCTGCTTCACTTGACTCTGAGGGCAAATTGAGTTCACTCTTGAGATCGCGGACGGAATCAAGCTTAATCTTGTACTTTTTTTCTGCATATCGTAGAGTCTTTAACGTATCGAAAGGATCCTCTGCCAGAATGGACCGGAATACCGGCGTGGGTGGTTTGTGTATGGGCTCAGTGGCTAGGTTCTGTTCAGAACTCACACTTTCATTCGACAGAATATTGGCAGTATTATCAACAGCAATATCCTCCACTTCGTTTTCTTCTATGTCTCTCATAAGCTCATCTGCATCCAAGTCGGGGCTATCAGTATTGACCGTATCCACATGAATGGGTGTTGAGGTCATCTCTGTAGGTTGTGGTAATGCGGCACTTAGACTTTGGTCCAAAGAGTCAGAGTCATGAGAATCGTCTTTTAATACCTCGTGTGCCAACACGGAATAGAAATTGTTTCCATTTTCGAGGTTTTCATCATTTTCCATATTGTCAGCTGCGGAAATAAATGATCCTGCTATTCCCAGAGACTCCTCTGCTGAAGCCATAGAAACATTGTCATTAGCAAGTTCCACCGGTTGCTGAGCTACTTTGTTAAACGGTTCAGTTTCATGGAAAACCTCCCCTTCACCATTCTCTTCCTCCAGGGCATGGTAATACTCATTGACAAGTTCATTTTGCTCTTCCATCTTTGTAGTCAGTTCCACATCCTCTATTATCTCTTCAATGTCTTCAATTTCCTCCGCTAATACCGTGTTTGAAGCATTCTCCAGGTATCTTGCCAAGGCTTCTTGTGCTAGGTACTGGCTGGCCACTAGACTATCGAGTTCTTTGCCCAAATCATTTTCTTCGGGACTCAAACGTTCTTCAAAAGTGTTTTGGTCTGCAAAAACTTCATGGCTTTGCAGTTGTGATGCTTCAGCTTCGGAGTGCTGATACTCCTCCATCATGTCCTGGAGGTCTGTTTCTTCATGGTGCCCAAACTCATCCTTTTCAGACTCTTCATCTGCAGACTCTTCAGCTTCGAGATCCTCATTACCAGACTCTTCGGCTTCTAGATCCTCATCTCCAAAATCTTCAGCTTTAAATTCCAAATTTGAATAGTCCATGACTTCAGCTTCATCCTCAAAGCCTTCTTCTATTTCGTCTTCATCCTCAAAGCCTTTTTCTATTTCGTCTTCATCCCCAAAGCCTTTTTCTGCTTCGTCTTCATCCCCAAAGCCTTCCTCTATTTCATCTTCAAAACTGTCCTCTTCAATGTACTTCTTTCCGGCAGGTGTGTTATAGTCATTGAGCCTGGGCCTATTTTGAAGAGAGTCCATGCTGACAATAGGCTTTGTTTCGGGCTCAGACTCATCGGAAAGAATCTCAATTGCATCGTCACTGGCCTCTCCTTCTCCACCATATACTTCGGGAGATTCCGGGTCTTGAGCCTCGGATCTGTCTTCTGCACCCAGACCAACGCTCTCTTGGTCCGAGTCAATGGGTCCATCCATATCGATTTCTTGGTCCACAATGTCAAATCCTTCTGATTCTTCATCACTATCTTCATTTTCATTCGAGTATCTCTTGTCATTGTATCTGTCGTTTGCATATCTATCATTGGTGTATCTGTCACCCTGGTATCTGTCTTCTCGCTTTTGTAGTGGGGTGCTTAAGAATTGACCCAATTTGTCAAAGGCTGCCAGCAGAATTTGCTGCCGGTACTGCTGGCGGATCTTTTCTTGGTTGCTCTCTTGCACGAGCTGGTCGTGTTCCTGTTTCTGTTTGACGAAGGTAGTGTCTACTCTGGACTTGAGGCTGTCGATCCAATCTAAAAGCTTATCATTTTCTTCTGTGGAAAACGAGACTTGCGATGATAGTGTGGAGTTGTGCAGCTTGCATTGGTCGCCGGGCTTGCCGTTTTTGGCGGGCCGGGTATAGTTGGACGGACTCATGTATGCTTGGTTACATAGCTAGATCGCTTTATTGTTGCGGTACTGTCTGCGCGCACGTGACCTGTTGATGGACAAGACACTGCCATAGATGACTAGATGACTAAATTATTATTGGTGAGTAAAAGGAATGATGTATTGATTAAGATTTACTTGGATTGATGATGTAATGTTGGTGGCCAGATGGGAGGGCTTAGAGAAGTCCAAAGATAAAGTAGAGCCATTTCACCCGGTTAAAGCGGCCGATGTTGCCCACTTCCCGCACCTGGAGGTCACGAAGCACCTTGAGTTCGGAATCCAAGAGGAACTCTTCTTCGTGGCCCTTGACATCCTCTCTCTCACACTTGTCGAGTAATATTCGGTGGTCCTGCTTGAAGCTATCGATGTTGTTGAGGATCTCTCCCATGGTGAAGAGCAAAGACTGGGCCACGGCACTGTAGGAAGTAAACTCCTTGTGCCGGAACAAGTAGAAGGTCTTCAGAGCGGCTCTATCAGCACTGCGGGGCACTTCCTGGAGCTCCACCACATTGTTGGTGATCAACTTGAACACTTCGCTCTTGACGGTCTTTTCTTTCAACAACACCAGGTTTGAGATAGCTTTTTCGTCCACCAACTTCATGTCCTTGATGCACCTCAATACCCGGAACGCATTGTACCCGAGCGTGGTTTTGATCAATGTATCATAGTGGAGCTGCTTCACGTTCTTGGAAAGCTGCATGAACGGAATGGTGTAGGATCCAGGAGACACCTCAAATGCGAAGGTGATGCTGCTAGCACACAAGAGACGCATGTGTTCATTCACCAAGTCAATAGAATGGAACTCGGTGTCGTCAGTCCCATCAAATGTATCCTCATCAACGCCATTGACACCGAGTTCAGTAATGGCATCAACATCACTCACAGTGTCAAGGAGTCCATCTTCTAGCTTGATTCTCTTAGCCATGTTTCCATCCGAGTCCAGGCTGACTCTCTTTTTGGGCTTCAAGAAGTTTTGGGTGAGGATGGAGTTTCTCAAATCCAAGTCCTTTGGCAACGCCCGGGCCACGTCTCTGACCGAAAACACCGTCAATTTATTATCCACAAGACCATTTTCAATGGAGCGAAGAAAGGTCAATTTCTCATCGGGCTCAGTGATTAATCCATCGACTTTTAAGTAAGGGTGGCTCAAATCAGGAGATTTCTGCTCGATCAAAGAACAACATGCAGCGTAGATTTGAGCGGTGATCAAGCCCAAACGTGAGTTGGCCAAGCTGACAAGTGCCCTGCTCCGTAAAAACTTCTCATATCTCTGGAAGTTGAGGATCAAAGTCAACTCGGGGCGTAGCTTATGGATCCCGCTTTCAACGTAAAATGCATCCTTGGTGCTTTGCCCTGCAGCTAGCACATTGTCTAATTTCACCTTTGTCTGGGCCTTGGCCTCGGCCACCCGCTTGACCTCACTGGTGGTGGCACTACGCGGGGTGTTTTTCAAGGTTTCCTGGTACAACTGGTTCCATAAATCAGCAAGCGGACTGAAATCCACTGGCTGCAATCTTCGGAGCCAGCCTCCATTGTAGAGACGCACCAAAACGGCCATTTTCTTATACTGCGTCTCAAGATCAAAACTGCCCACATAATCCTTCACGCAGATGTTACCATTTTCAATGATATTCTGCACCACCTCAGCAGCTTCCTCGCCATAAAGCGACTTGATATGAGTGATGATCTCGCCAGCATGAAGCAACACCTGCATACCCAACTCCTTAAAATAGAAATGGGTCACGTTCTTCTCCGTCCAGTAGCTGATTGCATTGAGCTGTATAAGAGATACCAACGCTGTGCGGACTTGTTTGAGAGTGAACTTAGTCCTGCTACAAATGTCTTTGGCCGTGGAGCGGCCGTAACTGATGAGCGAGGAAATCACCACTGCAGCGGTTTCGCCTAGCGTGTCGCTAGCGAGCCGTGTATAGAGGTGAGACGTCGCCGACTGCGTTTTGGAGGCATCGGAGAGTGTAGCCATCGCTGGACGGGGAGTAGCAGTGGGTAGTGATTTTTCGTGATGAGTCCGCGCACGTGAGGCTCTCGCTATAGGCCTACATGCACCGTGGAGTGGTGAAACTGACATGAACCCGTTTTAAATGTTGGACGAATTTACTTGACGTGGTAGAGGTTAAGAACTAATTACCCAGGGTTCTTTTCTTTTGGACTCAAAGTGGCTGGATCTAGAGCTATAGCTGGTAGACAAGCTCACGTGAGCCTCTGATCTCTAGCTTCCCAATAGAACAAAAAAGGACGAGAATAGACCCAAAAAATCCCGGGAAAGACCCCTGAAAAAAAGGGGGATTTAGTAAAATAAAGTCCTAGAACCTTTTTCTGAAACATCTTCCCTATAATTTCTCCCATATCTTTATATAACCTTACGATCTAGCTTACACCTGATGGAGTGTTTCCTGCAGTAAGTCTGGGTTCCGCACTTGGACACACTGCCAAGCACTAAATATACTCATACTCCATACTCAACCACCACATGTCTGTGAAACAGCTGCTCAAGGCCTCCAAGGCTGCAATCGAGCGTATGGATACTGAGGATGCAATCTACTATGCAGACGAGGCAATTGCTGCCGATATGAACAACTACTTTGCCTATGTGTTCAAAGGTAAGGCATATCAGCTCCAAGGCCAGCTAGTGCCCGCCGAGAAGGCGTTCGTCAAAGCCACGCAGATCGACCCGGACAACTTGCTTGCATGGAGGGGTTACTTCCAAGTTGTACGTGCATCCAATGATTTCCATAATTTCTTCCGTGTATTGACTCTCTACTTGGCCAAGCTATCAGAGCAAGAAGTGTCGTTGGCTGAACCCATCAAGGAGGTCTACAATTATTTGCACGAGCATAAATTCCAATCCAACTCAGAGCTCAATGAAATATATCTCCGGAACTTGCTTCCTGGTTCGGAGCTTTCGGCAATCGTGGGGGAGTCCATGGGAAAGCACCAGGATAATATCAAGAAGTACTTGACGTTAGTCAAGACAAAAGAAGATACCGAGGTGCGCCAAATATTGTCCAAGGAGAAGTTGAAGATGCCTCGGAATCCTACTGTAGAGCTGAAACTCCACCTCAGTCAGGTGGAGTGGTCTATCAGGCTGAAGTACCATCTCACTCTGCTCTACAAGCTCTTCATAAATTACTGCACCGACGACGATGTGCGCAAGAAGTATGAGTTGGAGCTTATGCATTACAAACACGCTCTTTTGAGGATTGTGCCCGATAAGCAGCACTTGCTTGCTGAAGTGAAACAGATGGCTGAAGACTTGGTGTTCCTTGACACTGACGACTCACACGTGTGGTCTTGGCATTTCGACTTGCAGGATCCTTGCACATTGACGGACTTAGACGAAACTCAGGTGCTCAGCTATATCCGCAAGTTCAAGACCGAGGGCTTGGCCTTGGTGTTCTATCTGTTTGTGCAGAGTGACTTGTGTTCTTTCAACAAGGATCGCGTGAAGGAGGTCCTCAAAAAAACTAACCTTGAACCAATAATCGATGAAAAAGACGTGGACTCTGAACAGGCTCTAGACTCCGTTGCTGTACTGGCAGATGCCATAGAAACTGAAGAGGCCGATGATTTTTCCTCGGCAGATGTGCTTGCCATCATGATGGAAGGATACTCCAAATGCTCCGACTCCATGTTAGCACACCGTATTGTGTGCAACTACTACTTGCATCTCCAGGAATATGAGGTGGCCTCTCAAAAGTGTGCGGTGGTGATCCGCAGCTTGGCCGACTTGCAACGAACTTGTGGCATTGAACTTGTCAATTGCAAGGCGGACATCTTGTGCATGCTTGCTGTCCTGTACACATACCATGAGGCACCCAAGAACTTTGGCCGGGCTCTTCATCTCTATGAGCGTATTTTGGAAACTGACCCCCAAAACAAGCAAGCTCTCATTGGTAAAGGTTTGATCTTGGTGGCAAGACGTGAGCTCTCCAATGCGAATAAGTTACTATCTGAGGTGGTTGAGCGGTATCCGAACGACGCCACAGCTCTTAGTGAGTTTGGGTGGTGCCAGATCTTGGAAAGTTCTCACTCTGAAGGAAGGGCAACGTTACAGACTGCTCTAGACAATGTCACTGGAGCTTCTTTGAAATCATACGAAATGAGAGCTACCATTCGCTGGAGAATTGCCAAGAGTTACATGATTGAAGTCAAAAGCAATAGTGAGTTCCTTACGAAGGCATATGACTCGCTTATTTTAGCTTTGAAAGATTCCAAACATTATGCCCCGGCTTATACGTTGTTGGGTGTGATTTACAGTGATTACCATGATGACAAAGCACGGGCACAGAAATGTTTCTACAAGGCTTTCGAGCTTGATCTGGGTGAGATCATAGCTGCGAAGTACTTGGTTAAGGAGTTGGCCAAAAATAACGATTGGGATATTTGCGATATTCTATGCAAGAGGGTTGTTTCTACGGAAAAGAGTAAGAGAGTTTTGTTCGATAAGTTTTCCGAGGATGAAGAAAAGGCATGGCCATACCGTGTTTTGGGTTGCTCCGCTTTGAACAGACAAGATGATGCCAAAGCTATCGAATGGTTCCAGACAGCCTTGAGAATGCAGGCTATGGATTTCCAGTGCTGGTTTGGCTTGGGTGAGGCCTACTACAATTGTGGAAGAGTTGATGCGGCCATCAAGGTTTTTCAACACACTAGCAAGATGGACCCTGAGTCGTGGGTCAGCCAGTACATGTTGGGCCTTGCTGTATGTGCCATTGGAGATTATGCTAGTGGTATTGATGTGTTGAAGAAAGCATTGTCTATGAATGAGAACTCAGAGTGCATTTTGAATGCAATTTTCGAGCAATACATTTTGTTCTCTTCCCAATTGTTGATGGGAGGTTTTGTTAAGAGAGCAATCGCCATCAATGATTCTGCAATCGAGACCATTGCTGTGACGGTGAAGATCAACAACAAGTCTTTGAGTTTATGGAAAGCTCTTGGAGACTGTCTTCAGCTTGCATGTGCAGTTCAACAAAATGTTGACAAGTTTTCAACCTCATTGATTGCAGAAATCCTCGAATTAGGTGGTGAAATAAACGATGAAGATGCATCGGTACAGCAAGCCCAAGAATTGTTTGCCGATAAAAACTTCGCTGGAGCCATATCGATGTTTGGAATACTTGCAGCTAGAAGTGCTGTTTCTTCTTGTGGTTTGAAGGTCAACAAGTATGTGCGTTCATACACCCAATACAACCTTGGAAATGCGCTTTTGAATGCATTCACAGTGTTTGAAGAGCAAAATACGGTGTTTCGAGACAAAGCAATCGAGGCATATAAAAAAGCCATCAAAATCGAGCCGGAGAATGCTCAATACTGGCTCGCATTGGGTAACTCGTATGTGTCATGTGATCCCATGCTTTCCCAGCATTGTTTCATTAAAGCTTCAGTTTACGACCCCAAGGATGTGAATGCGTGGTCGAATTTAGCCTTCTTGTACTTGAAGTATGGTGACAGTGAGTTAGCACAGGATGCTTTCAATCGTGCCACATCCATTGCTCCAAATGGAGCCACTCCATGGTTGGGCAATGCTCTCGCCTCAGAAGCTATTGGTGATGAAATTACTGCCCGGAAACTCTCTACCCATGCATTCATCTTGTCGAATGGAGCCAATCCCTTGGCACAATTGTGCTATGCGATTTCCATAGTCAATGCTCGCATTGGTGTGTCTAATGATTCGAGAGATATTGAGGCCGCACAAGAGGTGAGTATAGCCAACTTTGCCATCCAGAGTTTTTTGAAACGGGAGCCCCGCAACAAAATGGGCTTGCAGCTTGCCCTCTTATTGAGTGAACGGTGCCAGACGTATCAGTTGAGTGTGGAAATCGGAGAACGGTTGTGTACCGTGCTAGAAGAGGAATTCGAGAGCACTGAGAGTACAAGCTTGTTGATTGATTTCGCTCATGCCAAGACTACTCTTGCCAGAACATACTTGGGAGTGAAGAACTATGAGTCTGCCATCGAGCATGCACAAGTGACCTTGGATTTGTTGTCAGAAGAGGAGGTCACTGAAACGGTCAAAAAGGCATTGCTTTCGTCCAGAATCGTCATTGGCCTTGCTTTCTTCTTCAATGAGCAATACGAAGAATCGTTGGAGGAGCTCCAGATCATACTCAATGAGAATAGCCAATCGCAGCGTGCGGTTACTTTGGTTGCCCAAGTGCTCTATGCTCTCAACACTAGTGATTCCAAGCAAGCAGCCATCGATCAGTTGTTTGCCTTTATTGAAGAGAACGGATCCTCTCTTCTTGTGATACTTACGTTGGGTGCAATCTCTGTGAGTGATAACCATGAGGAGTACTTTGCAGCAATCAAGGAAGAGCTTGAGGGATTATCCACAGGAGAGCTCTTGGCCGATAGTTTCCGGATGGTGCCGAAGTTGCTCCATGAACTCACGGCCAAAATCACCAAGTCCGATGCCACCAAGACATGGCAGAGGTATGCGTTGTTCTTCCCTGGGGACATGAATGTGTGGAAGAATCTCAACAGTCACATGGCTCTTTCAAGTGGGTTATTGAGCGACTCCAAGCGAACTGCCATGGAAATCTCCGATGCGTATTTGCAATGTGCTTCCAGAAGGGAAATCCAGAGAGCACTCTTGATCTGTGCCGATAATGAGCACGCCAGACGGGTGCTCCAGAGCTAGAAGCTACACATAAAAAGCAAAAGAAGCAAAACAAATAGAAGCAAAACAACTAGAAGCAAAATAAATAGAAGCAAAAAATAAGGAGCAAAAAATAAGCATACAAAGAAATAAGGTTTTAACATAAATCTGTATTAGTATTCTCCAGGGTCCTAAGTTAGCCACCGAGGTCACACACATGACCACGCACACATGACCAGATCTCAATGCGGCTCGCTCAAGTGCACTCCCCACAAACACTATCAAAGCCACCGGTAACATTAAACGCCACCAGGGTACTAGTTCACGGTCAATTGTCCGCCAGCCTCACTTCTTACACCAACTGGGGATTTGTTGTTTCTTATTTCCCGATTCAACACTCCACGGCCTAGCTACCTTCTCTTCCATCCCAATACGCTACACCCACCTTCTCTGGTAACACGAACCCCATACCATATCCCTGGAACCCCAATCGCTTGCACATTGCATGCAATCCCCGAGTTAGGAGTGTGTAATTGTCAAAATGGATCGCTCCATTGACTCCTCTCTGGAGCAAGCCAAAAAACAAAACTCGAAGCTCACCCAGGTGGTGCAGAACTTCTTCATCAAGGTGCTGCAAATCATCATCCAGGCGCGGACTGCCGAGACCAAGTCTCAAGAGGCCAGCCATGTGAAAATCAACAAGTGGTTTAATCTTCACATGCCCAGTTTGGAGGGTGATATAGTGCGCCTGGAGCTACGCCCATGGAAGACCCAACTGGACTTATCTCGTCTTCCGCCCATGATCATTGAAACGTACTTGGATCTCCGGCAACTCAGCCCTTGCCAAATGGTGTTGTTGGAGGATGACATCGGCAACATGTGGCCCGTGATTGAGGGCAGGAGCACCAAGAGGGAGGTTGTGTTGGAGCGGTGGCTTATTGAGTTTGACTCCACCTTGATCTCCAGTGCTTCCTTGGAGGAGCTTCCGCTAGTCTACAAACACGCCATCATTCTTATCCGGTCCATCTACGGGATTGTACGGCTTCTCCCCTCATATAAAGCCAAAAAGCTCTTGGCAAAACTGAGCAACAAGAACCTTTCTTTGAACAACAAAATCTTCGACGGAAACAACCCCATCTCTTCCAAGGGCCGTGTGGGGCTTTCAAAGCCCATCATTCCGCACCAGATGCTACTAACAGATTCTCACATGACCCAACGTGAATTCTTACCCATCCACACTGCCTTGGGAACCATCAAGGTTTCCGTGGCGTACAGGAATCACTACAAGTTCAAGGCTCAAGATCAGGAAGAGCGGCTTTCGAACCACTTTCTTTCTTCTGATAAGGAAAAGGCCGACCAAGAAGTGAAGGCTCTAGAAGTGAAAGCCCAGGAATTGGACCTCAAGGCCCAAGCTCTCGGGCAGAGACCAACCGACGATTCCAAACCTAAAGCTCCCCCGACAGAACAAAAACCAAGGAGCTCTTTTGATGGTTTCCAAGAAAAATACTCGGTGCTGCCATGCACTTCGGAATTACATGAGAAGGATCTCTCTCCAACAAAGCAAACTGTCCGGGCGAAAAACTCACCTGCTCCGAGCTCCAACATCCCTAGCAGTAATTCGCCCGTGCCTAACATTGTCCGCCCCAGCATCCAGCCTTTCCGTGTGGGCTCCATTGGAAGCTCCTCTCCTCCCCCCACGTCAATACCTTCATCATCCATGGAGCGACGTATCTCTATAACGAGTAATAGGTCTGGCTCCAATGCTTCTTTGATTGCCCTCTTAAGACATCCCCGTGGAAGCACATCTTCGTCCAACAATACATCCAATTATGCTATACCAACGCAAACGAATGTGAACCAGGCTCTGCTCCCCAGATCAATCTCTTCGTCTCATGGATCGCATCTTCACGATGAAATGGAGGGAGAACACACCCCCAACACGCCTAAATTCTCATCATCCTTTGGATCACGGCAGAGCCGCAGGTTCAGTAGCACGCTGAGCAAATTTGCACCCGGATCCAATACCGAAAACGCCGCTTCGTTTCTTAGTACCAGTATTGGTCTGGGCTCCTCAGACGCTCCGTTTAGTGGATTATACGCTGATGACGATATCAGCTCCTTCGTGCAAATGATTGACGGAAAGTCCGATCTCCGCCTTAACCAAAGCAACCAGGGCTCCAAACTCGCTACGCCAAATAACGAAGGCAGTTCTCATGTGGAGGCGCTCAACAAGTACCAGCTTTTGAAAAGCCAGTACCAACAGCTCGGCGATAGTGTGCATGCTAGTTTAAGCCTCCACCAAACATCTTCTAGAAGCGGCAATGACCTCAGACACAGCAGCAAGTCGTCCAACTCTGCACACTCTCAGGCTACGCACTCGCCTTCTCCATCCGTTCCTCTCAGCACGCAAGACCATGCCCACCTTCCCTCTATCTCATCCCGATTGAGCCAGGATGACCAGCAAAACGAGCCACAATCGGGAAGCTACAAAAGCAACTACAATTCCAACTTCGTCAATCCAAAACATCTAGTGGCGTCACCTCAAACATCTACGTCTATGGTGCATGCACAGACCAAACCCCATAATGTTGTGTCGGGGCTCGCAACCTCACCATCTGTCTACGAGACCGCCAAGCGACCCATCAAGTACGAAAATGTATTTGATGACGATGATGATGACGCGGATTTTTATCATCTAGACAGGCACCGGGCGCAGCTTCCTCGTCAGACGGAAGAGCTGAGCTACGACCACGATGACTTGCTCTTTGAAATGACAGACACAAGATAATACTGGAGGATCAATTCAAAATGTCAAGAAAGGGCGATTTAGAAGTTGGAGTCGACAAAGTTGAGAATTGAAAATCAAGAATTGGGAATTGAAGGTTGGTGGTTTGTCAATTGACTATCTCAGCAGATGCATGGTTTAAAAGCCATATGAAAATACGTCATAAAGGTCTCACGACTCGCGCGAAATTGTGGGGCCGCGGAACAAAATCGATGCACCGTCGCTTTTTCCCCCAATTAAACTTCTCCATTACCAATCCTACCAAGGCAATCCAGACAGCACGTGCCCAATCTGAACCTAGTCGTTTATGGGATATTTTGCAATTGTCTTCATCTCCATCCGTTTTTCCTGCATTAAACCATGCTTCGATTATCCCAACGATTGACGCTCCCCACAGTGTTCACGCAAACCCTTTCGGTGAGGAGAATCGCCAGCAATAGCATTGATCCGAAAAAGAGTCCTTCTCCGGTTGAAGAGTACGATGCCAGAGTGGCTCTGGGAAGACTCCAAGATGACCCATACCAGCGCAAAATCCTCCAGAATCTTTCCTATCTCCATGAAAAATTGGAACAATATCAGCCTCCAGTCGTTGAAGTGCCGGATGTGGAGGCACTCAAACCAAAAACAGGTCTAGCTAAAGTCTTCAGCCAAGTTTTTCTGAGAAACGGACGAAATATCGATAATCCTGAGGTGAAGTCCAATGACGTCAAGGGGATTTATTTGTGGGGAGATGTTGGGTGTGGAAAAACCATGTTGATGGACTTATTTTACTCAACAGTGCCACTACATTTGCCTAAACGGAGGTTTCATTTCCATCAGTTCATGCAAAATCTACACAAACGGTCTCACCAGCTCAAGCTAGAACATAACCACACAGATCTAGACGTGATTCCGTTGTTGGCATGTGAGATTTCGCAGAGTGCAGCAGTTCTTTGCTTTGACGAGTTCCAGGTCACAGATGTGGCAGATGCCATGTTGTTACGAAGACTCATTAGCATATTGCTAAGTCCAGACCATGGCGTGGTGCTATTTGCTACATCCAACCGAGCTCCCGATGATCTCTACTTGAATGGTATTCAGCGTGCGCTGTTTATTCCTTGCATACAAATGATCAAGCGGCAGACGAAGGTGATATATTTGAACTCTCCCACCGACTACCGCAAAGTACCCAAACCACTGTCATCTGTTTACTTCTACCCCAAGCCGGGTGTGAAGTACCACAGTAAGTCTAATATGGCTGCATGCAATAAGCATGTGGAAAATTGGTTTGCGTATTTCAACCGAGAAAACGAAAACCAGGAGGTTCATAAAGATGACTCCATCACCGTGTGGGGACGCACACTCAAAGTGCCATTGGGAGCCCGGCCCTACGTGGCCCAGTTCACTTTTGAAGAATTGTGTGGTCACAACTTGAGTGCAGGAGACTACCTCACGTTGGCCAACACTTACCGGAACTTCATCATCACAGATATTCCGTACTTGAGCACCAATGTCCGAGACGAGGTGCGGCGCTTCATCACTTTCCTAGACGCAGTCTACGATGCCCATGGATGCATAGCCACCACCGCTGCTGCACCATTCAAGGACTTATTTGTGGAGCCGGAGGATCTTCAAAAGGATAATTATCAACTCTACCAGAAACAGAAACGAAGCGGCGTGGAGGATACGTTTGAAGATGATGACTTGGTGGTTAAGCACGGCTTCGATAAGCTGGTGGCCAAGAAAGCCTCCATGTTCGTCAATGACGAGGAAAAGTTTGCATTTGCCCGTGCCCTCTCTCGGTTGACGCAGTTGGGGACCAGGGATTGGCTCGACACTCCAAGAGATTCTCCTTAACAGTAACAGGAGAAGCAAATGCTACCATTGGATCCGAGAGGCTTGTAAGTTAGAGCAAGCCATATCTATAATGAAATAATTGTACACTCATATTTAAGTTTATTCAAGAAACTTCATCAGAAAAACTATGATGAAACATTTTATAATAATATATTATAATACATTATATTATTAACTAGGAAATTGATATTATCTTTATGATAGAATCCTGCATACAGTCCGCGGCCTTCTATCATCTCACAACACACTTCTTTACTCACCACTCATGTCTGCCAACGATATTCTAGACGTGTTAAACGTCCAAAGAGACGATCAGCCCGTCAAAAAGAAGCCCCGTAATGACTCACATGTAGCCGCACAACCCCCTTTGCAAAAAGGCGGAATGGCTCGTGAGCTCTACAACTTGCTAGGCCCCAATACTCCTCCAGTCAACTTGAACGCCAAAGGCTCCGGACAAAGGCTTAAAAAACACCAGCGGGTGTCTCCATGGACACGGATGAAGTTTGTACCGCAACGACTGAAAGGAACGTCGCCGGCTTTGTACCACTGGGAGAAAGGTTCCAGGGAACTCTTGGAGTCTGAGGACAAGGACTACTATTTCGACCGGTTTCAGGTCTCGGTGGATATCCCTGAAATGGTGGACGAGACGACGTATGAAAATATCATGAACGAAATCCGCGAGCAGAAGGAGCAGATGGCTGAGGAGAAGCGGAGGAGAAGAGAGGAGAAGAGGAAGGCTGAGGAAAAGGCCCAGACAGAGGTGAAACAAGAAAAGGACGCAAAACAGAAGGTTTTAGATAAGGAGGAGAAAGTTGCAGATGAGAAGGCCAAGGATGATGTCAAAAGCGGGTCTGAAAAGTCCGAAAAGGATGATGATGCTGAAAAGGGCGATGAAAAGAACAGTAAAGCGGAGAAATCCGAGGAGACTGAAACCAAGACTGAAACGACCGACGAAAAGGCAAACAGACTGGAAAAGGAGCCCGAAGCCGAGTGGACGTACGAGGAAACCAAGTTGCTATTTCAATTCTGCAGAGACTTTGAGTTGAAGTGGCACGTGATCCACGACCGGTACCCTTCAGGTCTTGGTCGGTCTCTCGAGGACTTGAAGGAGCAATTCTACCGTGTGTGTGCCAAGATCCTCAAGTATAACGGGACGGGAAACCCCAACCTCTTGGATTCACTTGATGCGTTTTCCAAGCACGCTGAGATCGACCGTAAACAGTACTTGGAGTCACTCTTGAGGCGGACGCCCGCAGAAATCGCCGAGGAAGAGTCTTTGGTCATCGAGGCCCGGCGGTTCGAGCTTGCTGCCAAGAAGATGTTGCTTGAAAGATCACAGCTCTTGGCATTGTTGGACTCTCCGCAGTCCACACAATCTGTCCAGCAATACCAATCTTCCCAGGGCTTGACCAATCTCTATAATAACCTCATGATTTTGGACAAGCACCAAAAGAAAAAACTACTGCAAAAAGCAGCGCAGGCCAATACAGATCCGGTGCCTCCTCCCATTCCACAAGCAGCATCGTCGTCCCACAAGAGAGACCGTGGGTTCCAGACCCATCTCCAGCAATACTTGTCTGGAGTGCTCAAACAACAGAATGGAGAGCGGAAGAAGAACGAGCCCAGTGCTATTCAACAGCTTCTATCCAAGCGTCTTACTAGTAAGGAAGAAGAGGCATACGGGTTGTGCTACCATGCTAATGAGAGACTAAACCCCTCGGTGATTCTCCGGTCTACCCAAAAACTCCTGGGTTTGCAGCAGAGACAGTCGGTGTTTAAGGCAGTCAACAGTATGTTGCAAGACCTTGATATTCCTACAGCCGGAGGAACAGTGTGGAGGCCGAACATGCCTACGCGGAAGACTATGGCCAAGTATGATGAGATGATCAAGTCGGTGGTGGCCTTATTGGACGTCAAGAAAGCAAAGGACAAGTTGGAGGCGGAGATCGAGTTGGTCAAGAGCCAGCGTGATATGTAGTAGATCTAGAGATGTTGGTTATATATGTATGTGTACATTAGTTATAGATGTAGTACTTAAATATGAAACTAAAACTCGAACAGAAAGTCCGGCATGGACGGCCGATGTCTGTGAAAATTTTGGAGTCGGTCTATAATTTCGGCGCTTTCTTGCAAAGCCTTATCAATGTCATCTGGCTCTTTTAGTAGTTTGGGGCTCTTCACTGTCTGGTATTGGCGGATTTTTTCCACAGTGATTTGCGTAAACGACACGGCCACCTTGAAGTCCTTTGGAGGCTTATCGCTATAGGCAGTTGCAAACAGCAAGATCGTTTCCTCCACATCCCATATATCCCTATACCCATTGTATAAAAGCATGGCTTCCTCGAAGATGCTAGCACAGGTGGCCAAGCAGAGCAACTCATGAGTCAAGTACTTGGAGGGTTTGCGCCTAGAGAAGTGGGCCAAGTGCACTAAGGACCCAAGGAACTGGCCGAACGAATGCTCCCGTACGGGAATGTGGAACCTTTTGAATTTATGGAGCAAAGCCTTCAAGAGAAGGGAAACATGGGCCCAGTAATGGTTTCCGAAGCTGAGTGCCGCGCAGTACACCTGAAATAAGCCATATAAAATATGGATGTTCTCCACATTAATCCAGTTATCAATGGCATTGATGTATGCATTGTCATCGGTGCCCAAGGCACAGAGGAACTCTCGGTTGAGCAAATACACCTTTTGGGTATCGTCTGCACGTCTCCAGTTATCATGCATCCACTTGTTGGGAAGCCCCAATTTGGCTGAAAGCTCCCAGTACTCATCCGACTCGTTGACTGATGTAAGCACATACTTTCCAACTTGCTCCATGATTCTCTTCCCTATTTCACAGTACGAGGGATCTTGGCAGTATTGGGAGTATTCTTCGTATAATTTCTTGACAAAGTCCAAGACCAACGCATCTCTCTCATGACCATTGACCACATTCGATGTTCCAATGTTATAGATGATTCGAGAAATGATCTGGAGCCGGTACGTCTGGAGAGCAAACACCGAGTTGATATCCTGAATGCTCTTGAGACAGAAAATGGAGCACGGGTTCTTATTCAAATGCTGGTAGAGGTCAAGTGCATACTTGGACAAGTGTGGCAGCAAGAAGCCCAAGAGAAGAATGCGGTCGATTTCAAGGAGAAACAGTTGGTTCATCTGGCAGTGGTTCAAGTACTCCACGCAAAAGAACATGATGAAACGGTTCCGCAGAATCGAGTTGCCCGCATACAGAAACTTCTGGAGCATCATGATGTTCCAATGCGACGTGCCGAGGAGTTTGCTGGTGGTGATCCAAATCTCGAGCGAAAACTCAATCAACTCCTCTAGGAATTCGTCGGCCTCTATTGGCGCAATGGGGAGCCGGCTCATTTGCGTGCTAGTGAATCGGAGGAGGGTATCATTGAACTTTGTCAAGGCACTGCTTTGCTTGGCAGTCATATCGTCAACTTGGGCCAAGGACAATTCCTGGGTGGAGAGGAACGCTATGCCAAGAAGATCAAGCTTGAAGTCGTCTGAAATCACCGATAAGTTTAAACTTCCAAGCATCTCTAGTAGCTCAAACACTCCACTCTTCGTGCGTGACTCTGTTCCCTGGAAAATAAAGCCCACCTGGCTCAAGAATCGCTTGTATAAGTCATGGAGTCCAGGAAGAGAAACAGCCTGGTTGAAGATATTAAAAAAAAGTCGGAATGCTCGGAGAGGAATGGGTCTTTCGTTCCTCTTGGATACTTCACACAACACCTGGAGTGCATCGAGTGACCGTCCGTAAACAAATGCATCGTGGGAGCCCTTCACTTGCTCCACGAGGTTCAAGTATTGATTGCCCAAATCTACTTCAGAGATCTGCGAGAATAGCACGATGAGGTTCATACGGTTGACGAACATAATCTGGCTTTTCCTGCCTTTGAAGTAGTGGTACTGACTCGTGGCCAAAAGCTTGGAAATCAACTTCTTAGCTTCCTTGATGGAGCTCATGTCCGAGAGGTACTCGTATGTGAGGCCCAAGAACCGCTCGAACACACTGGTTTCCGGGATGTCCAGCCGGGACCTTACAAAACTAAGCGGAGATGGAACATTGATCTCGTCGGGAAAATTGGCAAACTTTCTGGTTGCAAATTGTCCGTAAAGTTGAAGGATTACCTTTTCCTCTAAAGGCCAAGAGAGTCTCCGCATGAGAAGAGTACACATGTCCATGAAGTAGTGGAGTCCACGAGAGTGGTTTTGCAGCTTGAATTGGTCCAACACGGCTAAAAAAGGCCCCCAGCTCCGGTGTTCCCTTTTTACCATCGAAGCAAGCGCAAGAATTATATTCAAAGGCCTGGAATCCAAATCATCTATGCCAAGCACAATGCCTAGAGCCTCGGTGATGGGAGGCCACCACAGTTGGTCTTGATCCTCGTATATGGCTTGGATTAAAGACACTGACAAGAAGTAATCTTCATTCCCTGACTGCTCTCCAAACTCCACACCGGAAAAGGTCTGGAACACCGTGATCCAGAAGTCGCACGCATACTTGTCTAAATCCTGCAACAATTTAGCTTCAAGTACCGATGCTTTGTGCAAATTAGATATGCGTTCCATAGTAACCTCGAGCTTAATGAAGATCCAAAATATGTACACTAGTTGGCTGTGGAATATGCTCTGTGCACGCCGCACCTCTTTGGTTTGGAGCTTGGAGAAGTGCTCCATCGTCATGCGCAACTGTTTCCACATCTGCTCATTGGGTCTTTCTTTATTGATGAGAAGCCATCGAATCACATGTTTCAATGCCTCTTGCAACAGAGCCCTTGTTTGAGAATCCGGGAGCAAATCACTAGTCAAGCTTCGACGACATAATGCCAAGAACCGCACCAAATTCTTAGCCGATTCTTGAGGGTTGATACGTGCAAATTCAAAGTGTTTCTCCATGAATGTAAAAGAAACACTATCGATGTTTCGAAAGAAGATCTGTCCTCCTTCAATGGCAGATGCTTTGACAATATCTGCAGTCCCAATAAGAGACGAGAGAGAGCGATCTGAGCTCAAGGATTCTCTGGAAGGAACGAATAATTGAGGATTCACGCTTTTAATTGCAGGTCGTTGTCTTTCTTGTGGAAATTCAGACTCTTCCACTTCGTAGACAGAGGTGGATATCATAGGACTTCGCCTAAACACGTTGGAGTGGCCTTCTATTGCAAATTCCTCGCGGTCTTTCTTCTTTGTTTCCTGCTTGTTCTCCTCAGGGGGTTCTAATTGTTTAGTTTGGTGGGATAAAACTGTTTGGATCATGGGCTTGTCTCCAAAAACAGTAATTGGTTTTGGATTCTGTCTCCCCGTCTTTCCTTGTATCAGTCTATGTTGACCTCTAGGCCGAGCACTGGTGGAATTTCCCAAGATAATTCTATTAGTACCTAGACGACGCTGGTATTTTCTAGGTTGTCCAAGGTACTTTCTAGAATGTTCAGGGTATTGTCTAGATTGTGTAAAGTATTGTCTAGGTTGTCTAGATTGTCCCAGATTCTGTCTAGATTGTCCCAGATTCTGTCCAGATTGTCCCACATATTTAATATCGGCCAGGACTTTTTCTTGTCTTTGGTTTCGAGGTCCCTTCTTTTTTGAAGTAATGTACCTTCTAGATGATAATAGACGATCTATCGTGTCCACTTCCTGTACTTCGTCATCGTCAAATCCGTAATTTGCAAGTGGTACAGCTTCTTGTGGTAGTCTTTCTTGGTATCCTGGAGTTATTGCCTGCAATTTTTCCGGAAACACGGTCTCGATATCGGAATCGTTGTCAGAGTCAGAACTGATGGTCATCAGAATCGGCTCGGGAGTCTCCAGTCTGTATCCAAGCAGAGAGGTAGTTCTAAGTAGAGGCACATTTGGAAGAGACTCTCTAGTTCTAGACTTATCTGTTCGACTAGCGGAAAAGTCTAGAGTTGTTTGGTCTGGGGATGGGCTTCGGATTGGCTCTTGTTCCTTTTCAGCAAGCGAGGACAACTCCTTTTCTAAATCCGCTGACTGGTGCAGAGCAGTGCCAACCTTCCTAATGGCTAAGCCCTTGCGAGGAGCCAAAACCCGGGCGGTTTTTCTTTTCTTCCGAGGAGCGACTTTATGGAAATCGTCAAGACGTTTGGCGGACTCAGGAAGAACTCCTCGTAAAATCGTGCTTAGCTTTCGGTACCTGCCACCAATTCGAATGAGCTGCTCCTCAGCCTCGGAGTTTTCAGAAGGCTCAGACTCCAAACCACTTTCTTCGTGGATTATAGCATTTTGAGGTTCGTATATGTCGTCATAATCGACACCTTCGTCTATGGTGCGTAGAATGTCATTGTCATCCACATATGCATCCTGAGAGGGGCTTTGTGGGGAGTAAGGGATTTCAAAGCCATCATAAGGAATGATCTCAGATTCGTTTTCCGATTCATCTCCAGCCTGGGACTCACTAGGGTGCAGTTTCTCCTGTGTCAGCTTTTCAATGTGTTCTTGGTCTTGATCCTCGTCAATGTCTCCCTGGAGTGCAAGCATCTTGCTGTTTCCCAAATGAGCATAGAAGTTTTTGGACCGGTAACGATCTTCATCAGGGAATCGCTTTCTTTTCTGGAGGTAGAGCTTGTTTAAAGCCTTGCACACCTGTGTGATGTTGTCGTGTTCACTAAACATCTCGTTGATGCTATCCACAGTGCAGATCCCAAGCCAGTCGGCCTGATCTGCTATGTACGGGTGTCTGCTGGAGAATGTTCTTTTCCGTAGACTTCTACCTCTGGATGTAGGTACAGGTGCAGTCTCAGGTCCACCATTAAGGGCTTCGGATCCTTCAACAACATTTAATCTGTCATTAACAGTGGTCTCATGTGTAGTGTCTTGAATGGATTGGGAAATTCTGGAATTTGGGGTATTGTTTTCAGTATCAATGGTCAGTGATGTAGAGGGATTCATATGCAGAGCATTCTGGGATAATGGAGAGGCCTGGGTCTGTTCAGAGCTGTTCTGTGTGGTCAGATCTGTCATGATCGTTCCTGAATTATCTGGAGATAAAGATGTATTCTCCACAAAAGTAGAATCGATCTCGTCGTAGATCAGGGCAAACGGCGAGTCCTTAGCTTCAGCTCGGATCTGAGAGCGGGTCGACCGCAGAAAAAACAGGTACACATCTCGAAGAAGCTCTATGTCAACAGCCGAACTCGGCAATAGTGGTAATGAGTTCTCAGCATCGGAGTCGGAGACTTGGTCCATGGATGCCAGTCATCAATGTAGTAGTATGTGGAGACAAGATGCTGAAGTGGATGCTTTGATGGGGGGTGTGGTTGTATGCAGAAAGAAAGAGGTTCTAGTACTTTAAGAAGTAATATGTATGGGCCGTATTAAGTGGAAGCCTAAGGGTGCCAAGGATGGTGAAGATCTATACGCTCTAACGGTCTGTAGTAGGTAATGATGTGCAGCGTTTTTCGCGTCGCGTAGCGCATACCAGCTGAGCAGCTGAGCAGCTTAGCAGTAGAGCAGCTTAGCATTTGAATGAGCAGCGGAGACCACAGTTCACATCGATACAAAAATTTTTAAAGATTTTAATTTCACAGTGATGAAACCATATAGGCATCTGAACTGTCTGTTTTTTACCTTTTTTTTTTTAAAGCTTGGGCTGGTTGGAAATTTGTATCTGGGTTTATGTTAGTTCCACTATAGGCAGGGCTCCACGCATAGAGATTCTATGAAGCCTACGCAGTCTGATCCTAACAATGGCCATCAAAGACATTCACTCTTGTAATACTTTTTACTAACACTATAACAGTACTATAGCTACTATTTCACTATATAGTATAGTAGTACATACTACACACATTACACTCCACATACTACACTACATACTAAACTACTACACTATTATATCTTTGAAGGCCTCCTTCGGTAGTGCCCTATATATTAATATATATGGATGTGTTTCGAGACTACTCTTTCTGATCCTAACAATGGCCATTCAATGCCGTCCCAAACCATTTAACAGTTTCGGTTGGTGCGATGACCAAGAACATCACCGCTACAGTAAGGTTAGACTATTACATGCGATCAAAATTAAATACGTTCAGGTATGTTTCTTGTATGTTTCAGATTATTTTTATTACATTTTAAATCAGTTTCAGGTCATTGCGATACTATTTAAACGTACCTTACGTAGATTATGCACGTCACTTGCCGCACCAGCACATTACCGCACCCAGAAGTATCGTACACCTATAATACACTTCATGGTTTCTATGGAATCACACAATACTCTGCCCAAAAAAAAAAAGCCATAAAGCTTGTGTGTGTAATATGTAGGATACTAGCTTCTAAGGCACAGTAAAATCTCACCTCCATACATCAACCATCTGCCATCTCCATGAATCTAGCTTCTACTATGTACCATCTCAATATCTACCCTCTATATCTACCCTCTATATCAACGATCTATACCAACTATCTACACCGACACATGAAACTTACCCTAACGTCTATACTCATAATTCCAAGTATTTTTGTAGTGTCTCTATAGTTTAAACCATCTTCTATTTTCTACTGATTTTAGTCTCAGTTAGTAAATTACTATGTGTGACCATTGTCTCGATTAGTACGTTGACTAATATCTCAATTGGTTGATCTACTTAGTGCCAATGCACATACTACTTCGACCATGACCTTAGTTTAATAACCCTAATTTAGTCTCCAGCTTTATATCTCTCTCTCGAATTCATAACCTTTCTTATCCCTGTAAGTAACAATTTACACATCAGTAGTGTCAGTAGTGTCAGTAGTGTCTCCCCATACTATACCATAACTCCAATCCACATCACCATACAGCCTATGAACACATCTCCATAAATACTGGGATAAGAATATTTTAAATAACTTGAGTTCCAAATAGGCAATAGGCGAATACATTTATTTACCATATCATTAGTACCCATTCCTATTTTTCATGACTAAGCAAATTAGGTATAAACTAAATTTTAGGTGTATTAGCTAAGACGTCAAGTAGGTTTTAATGAGGCTCTTGAGCATCAGCGGGCGCGCAACCTCGCGTCACGTGCCACTGTCATGTTTCTCAAAGTTTTTGCTCGCTTTCCTCTAATCCCAACTATGGACAGCCGCAGAGTCGCCAAGGCATATCGAGACCGGTCCTTGCGGGCCAAGGTGTTGCCATACCCTACACCCACTGGACTTCTTTCCAAGGTGAAACGTTACTTCTCTGGCCCGGCTGCGGCCCCCAAGCCACTGGAGTCTTCCTCCCAAACTAGGTATGCTTCGGATCAATCAAACCTGTACCCCTCGTTGCCTGCTTCGGTCAATACATCTTTGGTGAACAATTCGGCGGACCAGGCTGATTCCAACCGCATTTTATCCAGTTTTTTCCAGGAAAAAGGCTCCGATCCCTTGTCCCAGGTGGAGTACGAGGGTGTGCTCTCTCTTATGGAGCGCTCCAGGGCCAATATCTCCATGGCAGATACTCTGAGTGCCCCTGCAAACCACGATCTTCTGCAACAATCCCAGCTGCGCCGTAACAGTCAATATACCCAAAGAATGTTACGTAACTCCAGCTTACATGATGCCAATAACTCCTCCTATGTGGCTCCTGACTACAAGCCGGTGTACCACACTTTTGGTGAAAACTCGCCCAATGTTTCACGCAGCTCAAATGTGTCAATGAAACGGGTCTACCAATTCCTGGGCTTGCCTTCTCCTTATAGAACTAGAATTAAGGTCCCTAATACGGCTGCTCGCCAAACGAAACGCATTTCTGCCAAGTTGCCGGTGGATCCTATGCCTGAAACCACAGCAAACTCAACCTTAGAGTCCACATCCTCCTTCAAGCCCAAGAGCAAAACCGCCCATACTCTTATGTCTATCTTGGACGGCAATTCGGCCGAGACTACGCCGACCGCCCCAGCTCCAGCTGCAAGACCTCTTCACAATCCATATTTAAAGGGAAAGAGGCTTCTCTCTTCATACTCCTCGGATGCTCCTCCGGCCAAAAAGCCCACCACTACTGCTGATGACATTGCCAAGACTGTGTCCTATACAAACGTGGAAGCCCTTTCCGAGGATAAGGGACCTCCCCTTTTCGACAGGGCTACTTCTACGAATGAAGACCAGATCTCTGCTACTAAAGCGGGTGCATCTTATGATGCGGCTGACCTAGAAACAAAAGCAAATGGCTCTGATAAGGCACCTCCTGCCTCCAAGACTACTGAAGAGCCTAAGAACACATTTACTTTCGGCTCCAAGGCAACAGAACAACCAAGACCAGCGTTCAGTTTCGGATCGACCACATCCGAACCCTCAGCTCCTGCATTCAGTTTCGGAGCAACCAAAAATACACAACTGTCCGAAACAAAACCTTCATTCAGCTTTGGAAAACCAATAGCAAGCGATGTTCCAAAGGACAAAGGCGCTCCTGCACCCGTGTTGAATTTTGGAGCATCTGGAAGTTCAAAATCCGGTGATACCAAGCCAGCTTTTGGAATTAAGCCAGCAGACTCAACGAGCACATTCAGTCTTGGCTCGAAGCCTGACCAGGCGCCAAGTACGTTCAATTTCGGCCCCAAGTCTTCCGAATCTACGGAAAATCCCGAGTCTACAGTGACGGAAAAGGCTGGAACGAAAAGCACGCCGGCATTTAGTTTTGGTGCCAAACCAGCAGCAGCTCCCAAACTATTCAATTTTGGTGCTAAACCAGATGTTCCAGCAACCGAGGAAAAACAGGGAAGTGTTGATGCGACACTGAAGACTGAATCAGAGAAGCCTGAACCTTTTAGTTTTGGAGCTAACACTGCTTCAAGTCTGGAAACCAAACCTGTTTTCACTTTTGGAGCAAAAACAAGCGAAACTCCAGCTGCCTCCGAAAAGAGTTCTACCGAATCGAAGCCCTTGTTTAGCTTTGGTTCCAAGTCAGCAGAGCCAAAACCTTCCTTTTCGTTCGGTTCAAAACCCACCGAATCTGCAAGTGAAGAAGCTAAGCCTGCATTCAATTTCGGAGCCAAGGCTGAAGAATCTAAGCCATTTACTTTTGGAAAGCCAGCTGAGTCCAAACCTTTCACTTTTGGAAAACAAGCCGAACCTAAGCCTTTTAGCTTCGGAAAGCAAACAGAAGGACCGCAATCCACCAGCCTCAATCACAGTACAGAGAAGTCGAGCTCTGATGCAAAGCCAGGTTTTAGCTTTGAAAGTTCTACGAGTACTGCCAAACCAGTATTCAGTTTCGGAACAAAACCTTCCACCAAGGACACTTCCACCGAAGCTCCCAAAACTGCATTCAATTTCGGCCAAACGACGGACGCTTCTAAGCCGGCATTCTCTTTTGGCAAATCCGAAGAGACCCAAAAACCAGCATTTAATTTTGGCCAATCTACCGAAACTGCCAAGCCAGCTTTCAATTTCGGATCGAGCAGTTCTTCCAATGGAACCAACGGGCCTAATGGAATTAATGGGTCTAATGGAACTACTGGGTCTAATGGAAACACAGGCATTTCAGGGTTCCAGTTTCCGTCGGTGGAAGTCAGAGAAGTTGCTCTAGACGAATCCAAAGTCAAGGAGTACGAGAAGATTTTTGAATTCTCATAAACCGTGAGAAGTGGCACGGGTCCAAGAATCGTCTGATTCATTGGTGGGTCGGTCGTCTGATCGTATAGATGCGCGCAGCGCGAGAAAAACACTGGGTAACTTTTATATAGTCAACACGTTCACTGTCATATAGTACCACTCCTCACTACACTACTCCACCATGTCCCTCGACTCCGTTTTACTAGTGGGTGGTTCCGGGTTTCTCGGATTACATCTTGTACAGCAATTCTACAACCACTGCCCCAACACCGACATCCACGTGTTCGATATCCGGCCCATCCCAGACCAGATCTCCAAGTACTTCACTTTCGACAAGAAAAAGGTGACGTTTCACCAGGGCGACTTGACCAATGAAGACGATGTCAACAATGCTATCAACAAATCAAAGTGCCAGGTCGTGGTGCACTCGGCTCTGCCTATTCATGGCATGGCCCAAGAGATCTACCATAAGGTTAATGTGGTAGGCACGCAGACCCTCCTTAAAGTCACCCGTGCCTCGCCACTCGTCAAGGCGTTGGTATACACTTCTTCTGCAGGGGTGGTTTTCAATGGACAGGATGTTTTTAATGCGGACGAGAGCTGGCCGTACCCACAAGTGCATATGGATGGCTATAACGAAACAAAAGCAACGGCTGAAAAAGCCGTTATGGCAGCAAATACCCCTGGGGAATTGCTCACTGTGTGCTTGAGGCCTGCAGGGATTTTTGGGCCTGGAGACCGGCAACTTGTTCCAGGCTTGAGGACTGCCGCTCGTTTGGGCCAGTCGAAGTTTCAACTTGGTGACAACAACAACTTGTTTGACTGGTCGTATGTTGGAAACGTGGCTGATGCTCACGTTTTGGCAGCACAGAAGATTTTGGATCCAGAGGCAGCTCCTCTGCTTGGAGGAGAGACCTTCTTCATCACCAACGACGCACCAACGTATTTCTGGACCTTGGCCCGAACTGTGTGGAAGGCCGACGGCCACATCGACAAGTACAACATCGTGTTGAGCCGTCCCGTGGCTATTGCTGCAGGCTACTTATCGCAGTTCTTTTCTGGGCTCTTGAAGAAGGAACCAGGACTTACGGCGTTCCGGGCCAAGATCACGTGCGCTACTCGTTACCACGACATCAGCAAGGCTAAGCGTATATTAGGATACAAACCGGCGGTCTCCCTTGAGGACGGAATCCAACATACTCTCGACTGGATCTATGAGACCCACAAGAACTAGAGAAAAGGCAGGATAGCAACGATTTGGGTCAACAGAAGACAAAGTTCTAGAACACCACATATGTGAGCACTCCAAGAGCAATCGAGGCAAGAGCAAATTTGAATGTGATGCTAGCAGAAGATGCAGGCAAGGTGGTATTGACGGCGGAAAAGTTGCCTATCAAGTTAAGTTTGGGCTTGGCCTTGACTTCTTCAACTTCCGTATCATTTTTGGAGATCATCTGTGTTTTGACCACCGCAGCAGCAGACCCAATGTCAGAGTTCATACTCTTGTGCTTATAAGATGAGGGCTTCTCACCATCAATCCGCTTGAAAGGGATGTTACATGCATTCACATCGTTAAGTGCTGCACAGTCCGTGAACAACACAGACAAGAAGTTTGTGGAAGGGTTGCCCGGGCACAACGAGTAACAAGTCGGGTCCATCATTTGAAGGGCACAGCACTCACAGGCCAAGTCGCCTGCTTTGCAATCATCCAAGTCGGCCAACACATCGTTGCAACAAGCAGACAATTTGATTAAATCGTTGGCCTCGCAATTATCGTAAGGCCGAGGGTTGGAGTTTTTGTAGCTGGAGTGCTCGAAGATGGCCTTTTCTGCCGCCAAGCACAATGAAGCATACAAGATGAGATGACTTGGGTGCATTTCGAGAGGTTTTAGAGGAGGTGTAAAGACTGGTGGGTAGAGCAAAGTATATCGGGTTGGCGTAATGGGTGCAAAAGAGTGCGAGCAGCCTCGCGGTATGTGCAGGCCCTCCACCTTGACGATTGGAGGTGTACTTTCTAAAGACTTACACCCTAGAGATGTACCGGTTCACTTTGCTGAAGGTACTTTAAATTGTGAATTATGGAGGTTGAGGAAAATAAGAACAAGTTGGGAGATTTAATTTCTGGTCTTGAGTGATGAGTGAGTACTGAGTGAGGATTGAGTACTGAAGGAGAATGGTGAACACAGAACATTGAGTATTGAGCACTGTGAATGCTGGGTATTGAAGACTGAGGATGTGTGACTGTGTGACTGTGACTATTGAGTACTAGTGTCTATGGAAATCACATGTCCCGCGGTTCCAGAAAGTTCCATACAAATCCTAGTCTATTGAGCCTCAATGCAGTGGCAGAACACGACTTTTGACTAGGTTACACCGTGTTATACCATCTATATCAAGTGTTATTAATACCTACACTCAAGAGTGAGTGGAGAGCACACTTATTGTTAGGTTTAGAGCACACTGACTTAGGTGTGGTACACTGTCTATTAGGGTGACCATACAAATTAGAGGCAGATCAGTAAGATTTGCAAGTCAAAATACATTATTAAACGAAATAAAGCACCATTAGTAATCACACACCAAGCACTATCACAATACAATAAACATGCCACCCCCTATGTTATGCAACTGCCCAGATTTTATTCATTCCCCGATCTTCAATGTACAAGCTCCAGAGCAGACACGAGCACCACGGTCTAAAAATAACGTATCTCCTGCCGGACATGATGCGGGACGCGAATCACGTTCGGCACCAAGGTTCCTCACCACACCAAAAAGGTACGGCCATGTGCCGAATATGACCAAAACGGTATAATTACATTCCACTGCGTCGGCCCAGACCAGGTCTGGACCAAGCATGCTCGTAACCGTCCCAGGTGCTCACGTCACCTTAAACCGTCGTCTGTGCGGCAGGGCTGAATTTTCTCTTCCCAAGCACCACATTGTCATGGAGCACTGCCAGCCACATGAATACAATGGACTAAATAGAAAACGCCGTAGCCACAGTAATTTGCTCTTACAATCTACATCATAGTCACGCATGAAGCCATGCCTCGGTTAGCGCCTCGCCCATTTTGAATCTTACCCAGCGGTGGCGGAACCAAATTCCGAATCCGATCTTAAAGTAGCTCTAGGCTATTGTTAAACCAAGGCCTTTGGGTGCGCAGTAGGAGGAATTTTCACCAGCCTCGACGGATGGATGCGCGCGTCCTGGAACTGCCCGAAAGACCATCGAGTCTAATTAGCCTGGCACCTGTCATCGCATGGTAATTTAACACCCCGGGCGTGGGAAGGGTCCGGAGAGGAGATGCAAAGCATAGGAAGAAGGTTACGAAATGCTGGGGTCAAGCAGCCTGCACTTCAGCCGCCCCGATATCATTTATTTTTTTTTCTTCTTTTTTTTTTTGGCTTGGTAAATCTGTCCGCTGTTTCAACCATGCACTTAGCCTGGCACTGCCCATTCGCCCATTCTTTATTGCTAGTCAAGATCGCCGGAGCCTATCGCGCTCGTGTAGTAACATAGCCTACCTGCACAGCACGCTGCACGAAATATGGCACTTTCCTGTATACAACTGCGCTTTCCGTGCTGCCATTGGTCATCATCTAGTGAGCACGCCTTTTTTTTGCTGTTATTATTTACCTTTCATGCGGCTTTTTTTTTTCGCACCTTAATCCGCTCTTTTCTTTTTTCTCTATATGGATGCGATCCGCCTCCAGTACGTCCGGCCTATGCACTCTGACGTCCCACCGTCGCGTTATATATAGCTCTCGTGTACCCACTTTCACCCACTTTTTTTTTCCGTCTTGTGATCGCTTCTTTCGCTAAATCAGAGTCACATCTCCGTTATTATGAAACAAGTTTTCTTCCTTCTTTCGGCACTCTTTGCCTTCACGCTCTCAGTGGCCGCAGACTTGCCCGGTATCGAAGTCGTTGGTAACAAGTTTTTCTACTCCAACAACGGCTCCCAATTCTACATCCGTGGTGTTGCTTACCAACAAAACACTGAAGCTAACAGTGAAACCACTGGTGATGTGAGCTCCTACAGCGACCCTCTTGTTGACGGTGATGCTTGTAAGAGAGACGTCAAGTTACTTGCTGATGCCAACACTAACGTCTTGAGAATCTACGCTGTCGACCCTACCAAGAACCACGACGAGTGTATGAAGACTTTCGAGGATGCTGGTATCTATATCATTGCTGACTTGTCCGAGCCAAAGCAATCTATCAACAGAGTCTCCCCTGAGTGGAACTTGGACTTGTACAACAGATACACCTCTGTTGTTGACATGTTCGCTAACTACTCTAACGTTTTGGGTTTCTTTGCTGGTAACGAGGTCACTAACAACAAGTCTAACACCGATGCTTCTGCTTTCGTTAAGGCTGCTGTCAGAGACATGAAGTCTTACATCAAGAGCAAGGGCTGGTCTTACCCTGTCGGTTACTCTTCTAACGATGACGAGGACACCAGAGTTGCTATTGCTGACTACTTTTCCTGTGGTGAGGTTGAGGACAGAGCTGACTTCTTCGGTATCAACATGTACGAGTGGTGTGGTGATTCCACTTTCAAGACTTCCGGTTACGCTGACAGAACTAAGGAATACCAAAACTTGACTATTCCTGTCTTCTTCTCTGAATATGGTTGTAACGCTGAGAGACCAAGAAAGTTTAGTGAGATTAGTGTTCTTTACGGTGACGATATGACCGACGTCTGGTCTGGTGGTATCGTCTACATGTACTTCGAGGAGGAGAATGACTACGGTCTTGTTTCCGTCTCTGGAAGCAGCGTTAAGACTTTGCCTGACTACTCTTACTACTCTCAAGAAATGAACAGCATCAACCCAAACATTGCTACCAAGGGTGACGTTGGAGCTTCTTCCACCGCCACTTTGCAATGTCCTGCTTCTGCTTCTACCTGGAAGGCTTCCTCCAACTTGCCTCCTACCCCAGACAAGGATGTGTGTGACTGTGTCTCCTCTTCTTTGGAGTGTGTTGTCAGCGACGACGTGGACTCCGAGGACTACGGTGACTTGTTCGGCAGTGTCTGTGGATTGATCAACTGTGACGCCGTCTCCACCAACGGAACTGCCGGTGTTTACGGATCTGTTTCTTTCTGCTCTGACAAGGAGAAGTTGTCTTACGTGCTTAACGCTTACTACTTGGACCAAAACAAGGCCTCCGATGCTTGTGACTTCAAGGGATCTGCTTCTCTTGTCTCTGCTTCCAGTGCTAAGTCGTGTAGCGCTATCATCTCCTCCGTTTCCAACAACGCTCAAGCCACTGGTGTTACTGGTGGCTCCACTGTGTCTGGTGATGCCGGTTCTGGTGGTTCTGGTTCCTCTGGTTCTTCTTCCGGTTCTTCTTCCGGTTCTTCTTCCGATTCCTCCTCCACCTCTTCCAGAGCCTCTGCTGGATTTGTTGCTGCTCGTCCTGCCTCTAAGGGTGAGATGGCCGCCATTGTCGCTATGACTATGTGTGTGCTTGGCGGTTTCTCCACCTTCTTTTTCTAAACAAGCTAGTTACTTGGTTAGTAATTTATGTATGTAATGCAAGTTATGTATGAAAGTATTATTTAGTGATCATGAAGATCTCGTTAAGTGCCTTAGCATCCATGGTGGAGGCCCGTTTCTGGCGAATCCACTTGGCACGTGCTCCCAATCTAGTAGCAATTTGATCCTTAGCTTCTCTAGGTTGGAGCATACTGTCTCTAGTGATGTCGTCTTCCTTCTTCTCTTTCTTACCCTTCTCTTTCTTATCCTTTTTCTCTGTCTTCTCCTTCTTTTCTTTCTTTTCTTTCTTTTCTTTCTTTTCTTTCTTTTCTTTCTTATCCTTTTTCTCCTTCTCCTTCTCCTTTTTCTCCTTCTTTGATTTCTTGTCCTTCTTCTCCTCGACCTCCACGTCGTCAGTCTCTTCTCTTATTCGCTTTCGGCTCTTGACCTGCTTGGTCTCGGTGTCCCATGTAGACCGCAAAGTCTCACCTTTGACGAAATGCATGCCCCATTTGCCATTGATGATATTCTCCACTCTCTGCCTCTCCAACTCACTGTTGACCTGCTCCTCTTTACCGTTGAGCCTACCCAAGATCCGCTGGAAAACATCGAGACCTGCACACTCGCCGCTGTCGAACTCATCAGTTTTGGTTTTCTTGGCCAACTTTGACCCCAACCCGGCGTTGTCTGTTTTGATACTGACCTTCACGTGCGTAGTGGTAGCGTGGTCCACCAACCCAAGCCCTTTGCCGGCCTGCCAGCCCATTTTTTCGAGGTACTGATGCCCAAACCGCTCGGTGTTGTTCGACCATGACGTGTTACGGGGATCTAGCCCGAACCGTTGTTTGACCTTCTGGCCTGCTAATCCCATTGTATGGTGCTGATGAAAAATTATTGGTGCGATGATGTAGATGCGCTGTTCCTGTATTTAGTCTCGATAAGGCGATGAACACCAAGTACTTGGGGAAACGGATTCAGGGAAACAAATTTGGGGTAACAAATTTGGAAAAAAATATGGCTTGTGGCTTAAGGTCTTTATACTTTTTTATATTACAGGTTTTTTTTCTGTAACATGCTGTTGGTTACTTTTTTTTTGTTCTTTTCGGACACTCAAGGTTAGTGGTTTCTCACATTACTTCAAAATGCGTGTGATATACAGATATACAAAAGGCGTAACTCGAGAGGGTGATCTGTAACGTGATGATCTCGATGTTTCAAGAAATACTAATTTTTTTACTATGAAATTTGTCAAATAATATGAAGATGACAGACGAATTAGAGATACTAGAATTTGGGTCTCTATTCCTGTGTACTACACTGAGTCAAGTATTTTCAAAGATTCACCGATGTGTTTATGCTGGAATTTATTTTGAATATTTATCATTGACCAAAAATGTACTGCCAACAATTAGTAGCAGCATAGCCGTTAAACGGCACTCTCTTAATGCATTTGCTCTGGATTAACCACCCCATGAGATCATTATAGTCTCTAACGCTGAGCACGGCCTGAAGCTTTTCGTACAAAACGGAGTCGGTGATGCCGGGCTTGACCACGATTTGCGAGATTGCATTCGCCAAGAGCTTCGTCCAGAGATCCTTGTTGATCTGCGCATCGAGGTCCACCCAGATTGGCTGGCAAGGTTTGATAAAGGGCACTGCCACCCATTGTGGAGTTAAATGGCTGACCTGCTCCACGTTGCTTCGCACAACAATGTCACACGAGATCTGCTCCTTGTCTATTAGCCTGGACTCGTAGTTCTCAAACTTGAAAGTCTTGTCTATGCGGGTAAAGTCCACCATTTCCTCCGACACGAGCTCCAACAACGTGGCCATTTCGCCCTGGAGGATGCCCTGTGATAAGATAAGCCCTTTTCCGGTCCGCAGCACCTCGTTGAGCGTGTGCTTGAAGACAGAGGCGTTTTGGAAAACCTCTGGCCCAAAGTACTTGGGTGCTGTGGTGTTGTGGAATCGATCGCTCAACACGAACTTGGTGTCAGTGTCCACGGACACGTAGAGGATTTCTCTGTCTTGTAGAAGAGCATCTGTGGCTTGACGCACGGTATCTTCACCGTATGGGTTCAAGGTGCTCTTGACCAAGGCAGGGTCGAAATTCACCTCTTTGGTCGAAAAAATTGACTTCAACACAGACCGTAACTCATCAAGAGGTTTGGCTGTGGGAGGCTGGTGTTTCTCCACCATGAACACGCTAGACCCTAGAACCTGCTCTTTTTGTCTCATAGAGATATCTTCGATTCTCTCACAGAGTGATGGTACTGTTTCTGTAGTATCTGGCGGAATAGAGTACTTCTCCTCGTTCACCTGGTACGTCGCATATAAGGGCATTTCGTCCACGATATTGATCTCGGTGCTGGTGTCAAAGCGTCTCCAGAAATCGAGGAAGAACTTGAAATCGCCCTTGTTCAAGTCTTGCTCCAGAATAAAACCATCCTCGATTCCTTGAATCACCATATTCTGAAACGTTTCCACACCTTTCTGCACGGCACTTGCTCCTCCAAACAGCCTTCTCAAGGTACCCCACTTTTGCTTGACAAGCTTAGAATCAAGCCCAGGAAAAAACTCCGCAATGGCGTCAAACTCTATCGCATCTTTGGTGAAGGCTTTCGAAATCACAACCATCCGGTACAAGAGCGTCAGCTCCGACTTCTCCAACTTGATATTTCGTCTGGGTCTTTTTCCAAGATGCGTGATAACTTCTTGCGCTGGTTGAGCAACGACTTTCTTGGCCCTTCTTGATTTCTTAAGCTTTGAGAAAACATCTTGGGTTTCGCTCTCCATCGCTCCATCCAGATCGGCATCATCCTCATCCTCCAAGTTCTGAAGCCGGTTAACTCCTCTCCTCCTGCGAGTCTTTGGCCTGGCTTTCTTCGTGCTAGGCTGCTCCACGTATAACTTCATATCCGACTGAATCACCCGCTTCTTGAATATCTTCATGTTCTTCCTGCTCATCCTTTCAACATGGCTTGTTTTTAAATCCTCGACTTTCTCAGGGGTACACTCAACTCCCGATTCATTAAGGATGAGGATTTTTTTCTCGATTTGCTTGTCGTCGAAGTCGATTTGGATCTTTTGCTCCTTGATGGCCTTTGTTTTCACAAGATAAGCAATATCTCGGGCCACTGTTTTCAAATCCGTGGAAGTCTTATTCTGCAAGATCCTATCCAATTTCCGGCATAAAGAAGAGCTTTTGACAATGACACCACCACTCTTGCGGATAATATCCAATAAATGGTTTCTTCTGGTCATGGATTTCAAAGACCCTTCTGCTTTGACCGTAGTAACTGGGGCTTGGCGCTTTCTTTCTTGACGTGGTTTAGCCACAAAAATCGGGAGATCGTTGGAGGTCAAGGCTGTCCTCGAATCATACTCTACCGTGGAATTCGATTTTGGATCGAGCAACTTCTCAGTAACATCATCAAGCACTTCTTTCTGAGCTGCAACATCAAGTCTGGGATCATACTCTTCCTCCTCCTTGACAGATTCTGCTTCGGGGATTTCTTCAACATAAGACTTTGAAGTAGTAGCACGACGTGATCTTCTTTTGCCATCTTGGTATGTTGAACCTGCCTCACTGATGTCCATTTGGATGTCTAGATCGTCCTTGTCTGCAGTAGACTGAGTCTTACGTTTCTTGGCAGGGCTACTGCTGCCGATTTGAAACATTCTGCGCCTCTTTTCAAGCAAGGACTCGGAAGACATCTTCCCGAGCTTCGACGCCAATTTCTTGTTGATAGCATCAAGAGAATTATTAGACACTTTGGGGGCATAAGTATACTTCAATGGAGCTGCCTTTTCTTCCGAACAGAACTCCTTGGAAAAATACCTGTAGAACTTAAGCTTCCCCTCGTTATCGTAGAGTTTAGACACCGAGTAGTTGTCATATGGCTCTGCATATTTCTTGAACGGTTTTAGTGTCTTTCCATTGCTGAGGTAACTTGGAAGCAGCTCATAGAGCCTTGTGTACGGCCTGTAGTCGGACAAGCCCATGATATTCCGGGCGATTTCTCCTGAAGTGATACCCTTTTGCTCTTTGTGGTGGATTTGCTCGAATATTTGGTGGAAGGGTGGAAAGAACTGGTTGAAGCATGGGACCGCAGGCACAGTATCCTCAGTCTCGTCTTCTGCTTGATCATTATTGACATTGGCCACATCGTAGAAATCATCAGAATCCTTAGGCATATCCTTAATAAATTTCATGGCATAGAGTCTTTGCTTCGTTTCAGGAAGCACAACATTGAGTTTTTCAATGTAGCCACTTTGGTGAAGCTTGAAACACACACTTTTGAAGAACTTAGAAGCCGATTCCGAACCATCGAGCTTGAAATCTTTCTTGAGATCAGTAAATCCACGTAACTGGTTAGGAGCCTTCTTGAGTGCTTCTATAATGAGCATCTTAAGGCGACCCACGTCACGGGACGTATCCAAGTCCTCCTCAGCCTCACTGAAGTCCTTTCCTCCCTCGAACTCGTTCACAAACTTGGTATGTATGGAATGGGTGGTGTGGGTTTTATTAAGGAAGACATTCTTGCACTGGATAAGACCAGCAGCTTCAAGCTTCTGTAGTCTTAGCCTTAGTGAACGGGCATCCTGGCCTGACTCACGGGCCAACTCGGGATTCAAGATACCATCGGTGCCATGACGAGCAATCACCTTGAGCAACTGGAAAGGCAAGTCGCCCAAACTAAGCTTGAGAGACTGGTAATTCACTGTGTTTGTTAGGTACCGGAACTGGCATTCTTCGGTGGGCTGGATAAAGATCTCAGGTTCGGATCCCAACAGGAGCGGAATGTGGGCCTCGAGCTCATGAGGTTCCAACACACGATCTGCTTCCAAGACTGTCATAAGAGTAGGGCTGGCACTCTTCACAAGGGCCTTCCATAGAACCTGTTGATAAAAGGTATCGATTTCGGGGACCAGGAGTGTCAGGCTGGCGATGGCCCATAGTTCAGGTAGAGAGAGGCGGTCGGAAACGGCAAGGGCCGCAAGAACCAGGTTGACTAGCAGCCCCAAGGTGCATGCAGGCATTGGAAAAGTAAAGAAGGAAAGTGCAGATCCAGAGGTCTGTTACAGAGGATGTTGATACGGAGCAGGTAATATAGCGTAGGGACCTGGGGAGATACAGATTGAGCTTGGGCACGACCGCGATAGTGCGCATGTTTCCAGGTCAAGATGAATCTCCAATGCGCATAGCTTAATCTATAGCTACTCCATATAGCTAGACATAGTAGAACGCAACCGCCTCAAAAATGGACTCGGACGATGAGCTCACGTTATCTGCATCTACTCTAGCTGCGCTCCAGCAATTCAAACAGGAGGAAACGCAGAAAAAGGAGGAGTTCGAGCGCCTCTTTAAGCAGCTGGAGGAACGATTCCAGAGGCAGAAGTTCTCCATCGACTCCTTCAAGGAGGACTGGCAATTATCCCAGTTCTGGTACTCGGACGACACCTCCGATATCCTTGCCAAAGCCCTTTTGGAGGATGCCACCAAAGACACGGTGATTGTCATTGCCAGTGCTCCAGCAGTGTACGCAGCCATCACGCGCATTCCGGAGGAGGAGCTTCCCACCCCTCACATTTACCTCTTGGAATACGACACCCGCTTTGAGGTTATGGCAGGAAAAGAGCATTTTTTCAAATACGACTATAACCACCCCGACGATGTGCCCTCTGAGCTTCGCCATAAGTGTCACCGCATATTGATCGACCCTCCTTTCTTGGAGGAAGAGTGCCAGACCAAATCCGCGCAAGCTGCGAGGAACCTTTTGGTGCAGACTGCAGGCAAGGGCGTGGGAGAAGAGGTCCGAATCATTTCTTCCACTGGTGAAAGAATGAGAGATATCATGAAGAAGACGTATCCGGAAACACGGCTCACGACGTTTTTGCCTGAACACAAGAATGGGTTGAGCAATGAGTTCCGGTGCTATGCTTCGTTTGAGTGTGCGCAGTGGAACTTCGATGAGTAGGCCATGGACATATCCAACTCAACACTGGTATTATAGAAATAAAACTATTACCAACGGGCGAAGCTTCTGGCCAAGACAGGAAGGAAGTCTTTTGGTATACCAGGACAATGGACCGTACTACACCACACCACACTATACTGTATCAGATACAGTACACTACTTACACTAGATACAGTAAACACTACTAGACACTACTATATACTATACCAGAGACTACTAGACACCACACTTTACACTACCTCATGGTTTATAAAAGTTACTTAAGTACACGCTACACCACACTACATACTATACTAGGTACTATACACTGCTACGTATATGCTATACACTACAGTATACACTATGTAATGCTATACACCATACTATACACTACAGTCTACATCAAAATACTATAAAGACGATACGCTACATATGTACTATAGGTTGTAAAATATACTCTGCACTATATTAGAAGCTACTCATACTGTACTAGACTCTACTCAGGCTGTATTAGGTGTACTACAGTATACACTACGCACTCTAATAGAGCTATTGATTAGACTTAACCTTGACAGCTAAGCCTAAATGCTATAGTTTAACCTAGTGATTAACTACACCACATTACACACTACAATATACACTACACACTATACACTACAATATACACTATACACTATACACTACAATATACACTATACACTACAATATACACTATACACTACACTTACATTAAACCATGGACACATGGATACACGGACATACGGACAATTTAACAAATGAAGCCTAGACGCATTGACCAATTGAGATTCTTAGACAGAGTAGGCAAAGTACACTAAAATACGCGTACCAAAATTCACACCAATACTCACCAAACACTGAGGTTGCACCACTTCCATTCACCACTTACACTCACTACAATACATTATACACCGCACTCCAATACATGAGTAATCAGGATCACCACCATAATCCACACCAATCTACACTAAAAAAAGACATACATCGAATATTTTCTTTTTAATGGCTCATAACCAGATAGTAACCCAATAGTAACCCAATAGGAATAGAAATAAAAAAAATAAGACCGAACCCGGATTAGATTGTGTTGGGGTTGAATTGTCTGGACCGGCTCATAACCAGGATTAGGGAGGACATATCTTTGATTGTCAGTGCGTCACGCTCGAATTCCTCCTACTGTGGAAACGTGCGCTAGCCCTAAGCGAGCGTGCGCGCACCAATGCGCACAGAGTTTTACCACGGTGCCCAATAAAAATTTTTCCAGATTCCTTCTTCTTCAGCACAATATGTCTTTCTCCGATTTCTCCAAGGTCGATACCATCAAATCTTTGGACGAGTTCTTGTCCCAAAAGTCCTACGTCGACAGGTATGTATCAGCCTCATCTGCTGAATGATGACTACAATCTTTGGTCCGTGTTTTAGAGGTGCTTAAGACCCACCGCATGAGTGACATATGAAGATTTAAATAAACAAATCCTGATTGCCTTCTTTACACCTGTGTTTGTCTTGATACTAACCGCCAGTGACGCCGCCACTCAAGCTGACGTTTCTATCTACCAGTCTTTCCAAAAGGCTTTCCCAAACTTTGCCAGATGGTTCAACCATATTAGTTCTTTCTCCGAGGAGTTCGACTCTTTGCCTGCTGGTAAGGCCCCAGCTGCTGGTGCCGCCGATGCCGAGGACGACGACGAGGACGTCGACTTGTTCGCTTCTGAAGACGAAGAGGAAAGCGCCGAATCCAAGAAGTTGAAGGAGGAAAGATTGGCCCAGTACGCTGCCAAGAAGGCTGCCAAGGGTCCTAAGCCTGCTGCCAAGTCCATCGTCACCTTGGACGTCAAGCCATGGGATGACGAGACCGACTTGGACCAATTGCTTGCCAACGTCAAGGACATCACCATGGAGGGTTTGACCTGGGGTGCTCACCAATTCATCCCTGTTGGTTTCGGTATCAAGAAGTTGCAAATCAACTTGGTTGTTGAGGACGCTTTGGTTTCTTTGGATGCCTTGCAAGAAGCTATTGAGGGTGATGAGGACCACGTCCAATCCACCGACATTGCTGCTATGCAAAAGTTGTAAACACCCGTTTGTTTTTATTGTATAGAAATGAATGATGACATGAGAAGCATCACTAGATAGTCACCCATAAAGGTAACCAGTTTAATTCAAGATCAATGATCAAACTCTAGGCTAACTAAAGCACAAATACTATTGAAGTGTCCGTTATTCTAGAAAATAGGTTCTTGTGGGAATTATCCACCTATTATATGTATTATCCTGCATACAGTGCACATGTGACCTATACTTTAGAATAAGTGTGACTCCAGCGAGATTATGGTAACCCAATGATCATATAGCTCGATGATCTTGGATATAGTAACCCAATATGATGAATATAAGATACTCACTATAGCTTTTCTAGAGCGGATGGTAGTCTACACCGTCCTCCAACCAACTCTCTAGCACGGCTTCCTGCGTAGTGTTCCTCCTCCACACCTCCTTCACAATCCACCGTAAAGAACTGAGCGTGCCCATTGGCCCGTTATCATTTAGCTTGTTCATGTACACTCTGAACGAGTCCTTCTCGTGCTCAGTAGTGCACTCGCAAGCCATGGCATAGAGAGGCCACACCATTTGCGTCACCAACGGGCTATCGCTGGGCATGGAGCCGTAGACATCAATGAACTCGTGGACAGAGGCCTTGATCAACATACACCTGGCTTTGGTCTTAAAGATCCGGAGCACTGTGATGTATACCGCAAGACTCCAGCACTGAGCACCCTTCAACTGGAGGTTATAGTTTGCCGAGTCGTTGAAGTCAATGTAGTCTCTATAGCCAAAAAGCACTTCCTTGATGGACTGGACCTTGAGGTTGAACTCCATATTGTCCTCGAGTTCTCCCCTTAGCGCTCTATGCCGGAGGTAACACACCTCATACATGGCCCGGAAGATTTCCCCCGGACACCCCATCATTTGCGTTGTAGATATGGCATTGAAGCTGGACCCATAAAGTTCCGGCTTGCAAAATGGTAATCTGCAGTCAGGAGACACCACTGCACTGACGGTGTCGTACCAGGAAAGCACCACGATCAACGCACCTTTGCTCTCGTGGTTCAAAAGCGACTGGCAAAAGTCCTTATCGCTGCATATAGACCCAAACACTTCGAACAAGTAACGGGAAAGTGAAGACTGGCCCTTGTCCAAAACAGCAAATAAAATGTGCACATTGACAAGCACCAAGATGATAAATGACTGCGAATAACGTTGCTCTCGTGTCTGCTCCAAGGCCTCGTTATTGGAGATATACGTGATCAAGTACTGCATGGTGCTGTTGATATGGGCAATCCCTTGCTTATAGTAATCGTGGCCTCCCTCCTTGGAGTAGAGGTGGATACACGCAAGCGAGATGAAGCAGCTGCGGGCCAAGTTGAAATCACAGTACCGCAAGGCCAAGTTGGGCCACGGTGAGTGTGGGTGTGCATCCAATAAAGGTAGAAGCGACTTGAAGAAGTGCTTTAACAACTTGTTCTCTTCCTGGAACGAGAGTTTCAACGATAGTTTGGGTGCCCTGCTCATAAAGGTGTCCACATCACGGTCGAAGATTCTGCCTGGATGCGGAGAACTAGGGGAACCGGCCATCTCAGGGTAGGGAAGGGGTATGGAGTCACCAAAGATCTGACTAAACAATAAGTCTTCATTTTCATGCAACCACGTGGACTTCTTGGAGGTCTCATTGCTTTCGACAAACGTCTCTAGATCCACATTTTCATCTGGATCTTGAATGTTTTCTTTGCTTGGAAATGGTTCTAGATGATTCTTCTCTTTAAGTGGAAATGACTGGTGGTGAAGACTCTCCAGTTCAGATTTGAAGGGAGTTTCAAAAATGCCATTGGTGTTTTGTCGTAGACTTTCTGGACTCAATTCGGGCCTGGACTGGTTTGGCTTGGTTGAAAAAGTGGTCACCGAAAAACCTGGGTTCGGAGTGTCCAGCCCATTGGAAGAGCTAGAGCCCGCCAGGTACGCAGTGCGGCCGCGTCGAGTCTTTTTTTCGTCCGTGTCAAACGAGTACCGAACATTGTAACCCTCACACGCTCGTCCGGTTGTATCACAGTTCTTGCAAGTGGGTTTAGTTTCATCACACTTCCGATGGCTAATGTTAGTTCAAGATCAAGAAATAAAAGAAAGAACAAAAAAGGACATACCGCCTTTTGCAAGTCCAGCATCCCGTGCGGACCCTTGAAATCTTGGGCATATCAGAGTAGATCCAATTGAGTGTAATTGGGTCTTTTATATGGGAGTGAGTCTCCAGTGGGATGATGAGTCCAAGAATGAGTCTTGTCGCGATTGAGTGGAAATCTAGTGCTTATCGGGCAAGTGTATGCAGAGCGCGCGGGATTTATGACCCGAAACGGTAACACCTTCATTGTCTAGAAGTACTGGCCCTTGAAGTGCGGGTTGAAGCCGTCGCTTTGCTGGGCTAGAATTTTTGGAGAGTAATCCTGAATGCCGGATATGGGGATCCTGGTGCCCATGGGCCACCGCGTATCGGACTTGATGTCCTTCCAGTCCAGCACGGGCTCGAACCGTAAGTTATCGTTCTCCTTGGTATACTTGAGCCGTAAGTAAACTAGCTGATCGAAGAGGTAGGTCAAGTCATTAAGCACCACGCCCGCTGAATCTCGAAATACTGACTTGTCGATTTTGAGTGCTGTCAACGAGTGTAGATTGGAAATGAAGTTGTGGTGTTTCTTGCCCACCAACTTGTCCCTGAGTTTCTTGTAGTTCTTCTGCTCATCTGATCCCAGTGCTGCGAGCAGCTTCACTTGAAGTGAAAGAAGCGCAAAGTGCACCAACCCAATGGCTGGGCCCAATTCGCCTTTCTGGTAGTACTCGATGGAGAGGAAGAGCCCTGAGTATGCAGTCACGTAGCGAGAGAATACCTCCGAGTAGTCGAGCCATGCCTCGCAGTTGAGGCTAATGTACCCATCTCCACACAGCGACTCTAGCTCTTTGAAGAGGTTTTGACACACCAACATCTCGTTCATGATCCAGATGGCCACGCGGCACAAAACTCCATTGTTGCTGGACGAAAACGACTCGTGGGTCTCGAACGACGTGCGGTTCATCCACAGCGACTTGCACAATATCGAGAGCTGCACTCCTATATGACACACCTTTTCAAGCACCGGGACTAAGATAGGGTTGAGTTGGGGTTGGTCACAAGCGGCGACGAATCTGGCAGCAAAGTCAAGAATTCCCAATGCTTTCTTGTAGTACTCAGTCACCAGTTTCCACTTGGGGTCGACATCTTGGGATTCCATCTGGATCAATTCGTTTATCAAATTGGCCCCTAATTTGGAGTACAGCAAAGCAGAGGAAACAAGCGATATGCCGATCTCCAGAGCTAATGTCCATTCAACCTTGGGCCTGCTGAGATTGATACCCTTCTTTTTGGGCATACAAACCACATTTCTCCAGGGAGCCAGGCCATGAAAAATGACAGTTTTGGAGGCCAAAGCCGCCAAGTCCCTTAGTTCTTTAGTGCCAGCTTCGTCCAGTAAAGTCTGGAACACAACATCAATGTATTCCTCGAGATTCACAGTGTACTTGACACAATCGGAGTGGTTCAGGGGTTTTTCCGGGACAGAGAGCCGCTTCAACGAGATCGGGGACGAAACAGCCGTATCGTTGAGAAGAGTCACGGCCACGGGAAGCGGCGGTGTATTCGGAAGCACAATCATAGTTCTATTGGAATTGAATATGGATTGAGGATCGTAGTTCTTGAGTATTAGGTATTGTGGAGGATAACGAGTTCTGGGTTCTGTTCTGGGTTCTGTTCTGGGCTTTTATCTCAAGTAGGCTATAGATTTATGCAATTCTTAAGATGGCTTCTATGAGAGTTATCAGTAGGATGGTGGATGATGAATGATGGATGATGGATGTATATATTTAAGGGTGTATGGATGTATATATTTAAGGGTGTATGGATGTATATATGTATGAGTGTATATATGTATGAGTGTATATGTGTATGAGTGTATGGATGTATGGATGTATGGATGTATGTAGGTATAGAACTTGTCTCTATCTAAATTATAGGGTACTCTAATGGTATGTGTCTAGAAGTGCAGATTAGAAGGAGTAGAATGTACTGAAGGTGGGCTCACAGTATGGTGCGAAAACCATGTGGGGAGCAGCGAGAGGCACGAGTTCCGGGCGTATCGTATCAGCCCATGCACCATTCGTCCTGCCAGGTGTAAGAATAGTGAATAATAAAATAGTATAAAAATAGTAAAGAAATAGTAAAGAAATAGTAAAGAAATAGTAAAGAAATAGTAAAGAAATAGTAAAGAAATAGTAAAGAAATAGTAAA